>JAPXFY010000020.1:64255422-64480422 GCA_030674185.1 Monoplex corrugatus
GAAAATCAATCAATCAATCGATAAAAAAAATAAAATAATAATAATAAAAAAAAATAAAGATAAAGGGTGGAAAAAAACCCACACTTTTGGATGACGTTGGGCTTGCTTTGACATGACTAAATTGCAATGTCGTGTTTGCTTTTCAGCTCGGAAGAGCTGTGTTCTATGGCAACCTTGCTGGGTGATTCAAAACGTATCGCGATGCATGATCAGCTCTGAGTCTTTCTATCAGATGACGTTTTGTGGTACTGATGGTCTGTGTTGAGTCAGACAAGCGATGTAATGACATCTGGAATTTTAAAAAAAAAATAGAAAAAAAAACTTGAACGCTGAAACTGTGCTGGACTGAGATGAAAACTCACACTAAATCTGGTAAGACGTTATTTCATGTACGGCAGGGCAAACTGTGATTTCGATAATTGAAAACTTTCTTGTGACTGTATCCATTTCTTTTCTGCAGTGACTGGAATGACGTGACCAGATAGAGAGCTGTTGGCTGGATTTTTTTTTTAGCTGGAAAGATTTTGTATGTTTGATGTATAGACCTCTTGTAAATATATCAACGAACAAAAACAAAGCAAATAAAAAAAGATATAAAAAAATAAAACAAATAAACATTCAAACACAAACATATAGAGGGAATAAAGACATAGGCAAAAACAAACAAAAAAGAACTGCATCTCTCTTTCTCTCTCTCTGTTTCTGTCTGTCTGCCTGCCTGTCTGTCTGTCTGTCTGTCTGTCTTTCTCTGTATGTCTCTCTCTGTCCCTCAGTCTCTCTGTCTCTTTGTTTCTCTCTTTCTCTCTCTCTTTCAGCTTGTCTGCATCTCTCTCTGTGTTTGTCTGTATCTGTCTCTGTATCTGTCTCTCTGCTCTCTCCCTCCCTCTCTCTCTCTCTCCCTCTCTCTGTCTGTCTATGCCTGTCTCCCCCCCCCCCTTTTTTGTGTCAACGAAAGTACGGTAACACACAAAGATATGTCCACATTATCTCCCCATATACATATACCAATCAACAGAAAATAAAAAAAACATGAAATAATAATGAACATGTGTTGGGTAGGGGTGGGGTTTGTCTGTTGTTGTTTTTAAACCAAATCTCACCAAGGCGTAAACTCTCCTCTCTGTCAGGATTTCAGGAATTTCTGGGGTCCATTTGACCAAGAATATGAGTAAGATATCCTAGTCAAATTGTTGAATACGACTTAGAGTCAGACTCATACAATACGATACAATACAATATAGTACGACATATTACAATGCAATACAATTCGATACAATACAATACAATGTATTACAGTACAATACAAGACAATACAATACAATATAATACAGTACAATGCAATGCAATATGATACGATACGATACGATACAATGCAATGCGGTACAATACAATACATACAATACAACGCGAAGCAATGCAATATAATACAATGCAATGCAATGCGATACAATGCAATAAATGCAAGACGATACACTACACTACACTACAATGCAATGCACTACAATACCCTATAATACTATATAATGCAATACAATGCGATACGATACGACACAATACAATACAACACACTACAATGCAACGCAATACAATACAGTACAACACAATACAACATTTCATAATACAACACAATGCAATACGATACAATGTAATACGATAGGATATAGTACCATATGACACGACACGACACGACACGACACGACACGATACGATACGATAGGTACGGTGCGGTAAGGTACTTCATAATGGCATTTACAAACACAATACAGTACAAAGAGTTTTGAAACAAAGAAGTTTTACTAATAATTTTACGTTTTCTGTTACAGGGAATCGACTTTTTACAAAGTCTGGATGAATATTCATGGGACAGATTTTCCAGTCAACATTTTCCCTCACTCTTGAAAAAAAAAAAGAAAAAAAAAAGATGTTTTTTCTTCAAGACTCAACAACGTAGGAGCGTATGTGACCATCAACACTTTATCATGTGTGAATAGACTTTAACGTCAAGAAGCTTCTCTACCCCCTCTCCCCCACCCCCATAGACTTGTCGGGTAAAAATGAATATTCCAGATGTTATGGAATGAAGGTAATTAACAACCCTCTTTCAGTCCGGCAAGTTTCTGCAGCGGTTAGTCAAACTGATGCTATAATTCTTGCCAACCTGTTAGTTCTTCTTTTTCTTCTTCTTGTTTAGTGTCCACAATCAGCGCGTTGATTATTCTGACACTATCAGGCGGGGGGGGGGGGGGGGGGGGGGGTACGCAAAAAAAACCAAAAAAAAACCTACTTCTACTACTACTGGTGGAGTATGCGAGCTCCCGACGTGAACACGCCAGGAGACGCGGTTCCAACCACAGCTTCAGTCAAAGATTCGTTCCACTCAGGGATGGTTCGCGGGAGGAACGAATACATTCCTGGGATTTGTGTATTTTGCCAAAATCCACCTGGACCATGTTGTTAATAATTTTATACATCATAGTGAGCCTTGCGATCTTACGTCGGCTTTGTAGAGATATCCATCCGAGGTGGTGTAACATGTTGGTGACGCTAGCGGTTCTTTTATAGCGATTTAAAACAAAACGTGCTGATCTTCGTTGCACGGCCTCAATTTTTGTGATCTGTCCTTCTTTGTACGGGTCCCCGTAGTTAATTCCTTTTCTCACACTGGACGGAGCAGCAGGGAAGTTTCAATCTTTTTCTCCTAATTTTTGTATCTGGTGTTTGTTTGTTTGTTTATGATCTTACGTTTGTTTATGATCTTAGATTTGATTTTATCAAGATTTTGCGCTACATAATAAAAATATATTATTATTATTATTATTATAAAGGCCAGTTGGCTGAAAATTTGCGCCTGTATTGTCTTGTATTAAATACGCGTTCTTATTCTGTGTTCGTATTGGGGTTTTTTTTCTTCTCGTTCCTGCCAACCGTTTGAGTAGCTAAGAGATAAGACTTCCCTTCTTCAGGCCAACAACCACAGCGGCTGTAGAGCTCTGTAAATTAACCATTTGACTCCTGCAGCCTATCCACCAAACGCAAAAACGTAACCCTTTGACTCCTCGTCTTCTTCTTCTTTTTCTTCTTCTTTTTCTTCTTCTTCTTCTTATTCTTTTTTTTTTTCTCGTTCTTCTTGTTGTTGTTCTTCTTGTTCTGCTTCTTCTTCTATTTCTTTTTCTTCTTCTCCTCCTTCTTCTTTTTCTTTTCTTCTTCTCCTCCTCCTCCTTCTCCTTCTTTTTCTTTTTGTTCTTTCTTCTTTCTTCTTCTTCTTCTACTACTACTTCTTCTTCTCCTTCTTCTTGTTCTTCTCCTTCTTCTTCTTCTTCTTGTTCTTTTTTTTTCGCTTCTTCTTCTTCTTCTCCTTCTTTTTGTTCTTCTCCTTCTTCTTGTTCTTCTTGTTTTTGTTCTTCCTCTTCTTCTTCTTCTACTACTTCTTCTTCTTCTTCTTTCTTCTTCTTCTGCTTCTTTCTTCTTCTTCAGCTTCTTTTTTCTTCTTTTTCTTTCTTCTTCTTCTTCTCCTTCTAAGCTCTAAGCGTTGACTCGCCAAAAACTGCACCACACAATCCTGACAGTAAACATCACCAGCTGGTCCAGGATTGCATGTTTATCCAGGAAAGCCTGGTTTATTTCGCCTGTAGCATTACCGTCGTTATCACGTCTCGTGCTTTGTTCATTGCATGCAGTTACACCTTTTGGTTGGAGTTTCGGTATTTAGTTTGAAATATTGTTACTATTGGTTTTTGAACCGGAAGCAGTTATGATTTTGAGTTGGTATGACCTTTCGAAACTGTGAAGACGTTTTGGTTAAATGAACGAAAAAGAAACATGGCCAAACAAATTCGTGTGTTGCTTCATGCAGCTCACCTCCATATCTGAAAGCTGTGAGTCATTCGCCACTCGCCACCCGCTGTGTTGAGATCATCGCCCCGCTAACCAGTCAGTGATAGGCTTTCGCGGGTTTTTAAACTGAAGAATATTGTGTAATGCACACTTTGATATTTTAAGTGCGATATCACCAAACATTACAACAACATTCACTGTGACACATATATGTGCGCGCGCACAGGCATACGCACAAGTATACACTCACACACACGCTCGCGCACGAGCACAAGCATACATGTACACACAAACTCACGCAAACACACACACACACACACCCTACAAGCACACACACGCGCAACACAAACACACATGCACACACACACATACATACATACATACAAATATACACATACAAACACACGAACTCACATGAACACATGAACACACACACACATACATACACACACACACACACACACACACACACACACACACACACACACACACACACACATACACACACACACACTAATATCACTTATAGTGAAAAGACGTTAAATCAAAGAACGAAGAACAACACACACACACACACACACACACACACACACACACACACACACACACACACACACACACGTAATGGCATCAGCTTATTCTGACTTGTGTTTCAGTGGGAGTTCTTCTTTCTGCCCATCAGCCATCAGCCTGCAGGACAAGAACACTCTAGTAAGTATCATCATTGTTCGTGACTACAGTATTATACTGTTCTTCTACTTCACTCGGAATGGACAGTGCACCAGAAAAGACTTCAGATCTTCATTCATCGAGTGAATCAAGAATCGATTTATGTGAGAAGTAATTTTTTTTTTTTTATTCATCCAGTGAATCAAGAATCAGTTTTATGTGAGAATACGTTTATCAGGAAAATACCACGACTTTGACTGAACAAATTTCAGCAATTGGTTTATACTGAGAATGTAATTATCGAGAATGTAATGCATCTGAACAACAAAATTCAAGCTATTTCTTTGTTTTTGAATGGTATGTTTAACCCTTAGTCTCCGGCATCCTATCCATGATCTGGAAAAACTTAACCCTTTGACTCCATCACCCTATCCACCAGCTTCCTGCAGGACGCTGGTGCTTAGACCCAGGTGCTTAGGGTGAGGGAGTCAAAGGGTAAACTTTTTGCTTTGCTAGCATGGCTGACAATGCAGGATGCTGGTGGACAGGGTGCAGGAGTCAAAGGGTTAATCTCAAACGAAAGTCTCCACTTGAAGCATAAAGAGATTTAGACAGTGTTCTAAGCAACCTGGAAACAGTTTCGTTTCGTTGTTACCTGTGTGTTTGCATCAAACCGCGTATTTTTACACAGGAAAATATTTTATTTTATTCAGAAATGTGTGTTTGCAGCGAGCCTTGCACGTGTAAAATTGGACGACATTTGATTTCATTCGCAACTGAACGTTTACAGCGAATTGTGTTAGCTGTAAAAGTGGAAGATTTGTTTTTTCTGAATTGAGCGTTTACAGAAAAGTGTGTACTCTTAATTAAACGTATGGAAGTGGATTTCTTTGCAGAAAATATTGTGTATTTGTGATGGATGCTGGAGGAGATTCTGATGTAAATTGGAGCATAGTGCGTATTATTCAACTGTGCTTCTGTGAAAGTGGAAGATACCGTATTTCATCAAAAGAAAACGTGTGTTTTGAGCAGTTCGAATTATAACACATTTAACAAACTGTGTACGTGTGAAAGGGGAAGATATTTTATTCAAAACAGTGTGCTTCAAGGTGGAAACATTGGATTACACGTTTAACAAATAAACAAACAAGAAAAACACAACAAAACAAACTGGAAAGAGGTGGGTTTTTTTGTATTTTATTAATGAACCGTGTTTTTTTTTTAAACAAACTTTTAAAATGCTTCCTGTCATATTTTCTTTCTTTATGGCGTACCTCAACCTCCCAGACGTTTGTACGACTACAGTCGAGACGTGTAAATCTCGTCAAATGACGTCACTGAAAAACTCGATGACGTCATCATGGTTGATATCTCGCACCACAGGCGTGAACGGGTCCGTCAGCTGCGGACTGTTGTGTCTGAGAGACAAACGTTGCGTCTCCTTCCTCTACAATGACGTCATACATGACTGTCGTCTCTTCGCTATCGTCAAAACATCGTCAGACATGACGCCTTCCACTGAGGGTTATCGCTATTATGATACGTGTAAAGGTATGTGTGCATATTATGACTATAACAGGTTACAGGTAAATGGATGTGTACATATTTATGACACGTATAGGCTACAGGTAAAGGAACGTATAGGCTACAGGTAAAAGAAAAGGTAATGTGCTACAGGTACAGGAATGTGTATATGTTTATGATACGTATAGGCTACAGGTGCATGAATATGTACATTTTTATGATACGTATAGGCTACAGGTAAAGGAATGTATATATATTTATACGTATAGGCTACAGATAAAGGAATGTGTACGTATTATGTGTGATACGTATAGGCTACAGGTAAAGGAATGTGCTTATATTTATGACACGTATAGGCTACAAATAAAGAAATAAGTATGCAGTTATGATACTTATAGGCTACAGGTAAAAGGAATTGTATATATTTATGATACATATACGCTACATGTAAACAACTGTATATGTTTATGATACATATTGGCCACAGGTAAAGGAATGTATATATATTCATGGTATGTATAGGCAACAGGAAAAGGAATGTATGTATATTTATGATACGTATAGACAACAGGTAAAGGAATGTGTATATATTTATGATACGTTAGGCAACAGGAAAAGGAATGTATATATACTTATGATACGTATAGGCAACAGGAAAATGAATGTATATATATTTATGATACGTATAGGCAACAGGAAAAGGAATGTATATATATTCATGATACGTATAGGTTACAGGTAAAGCAATGTGTATGGATTTATGATACGTATAGGCTACAGGAAAAGGAATGTGTATATATTTATGATACGCAAAGGCTACACAGGTAAAGGGATATCGATATATTTATGATACGTATAAAACACGTACACATTATAATACTTGTCAAACAGCACTTATTATACTCATGTAAAGGTATATATATATATATATATATATATATATATATATATATATATATATATATTATATATATATATATATATATATATACATAAAATCGTTCATTGTTTCTTTTAAGGTCTATTCACATACGTGCTTTTAAGCAAGTGTGAATACGATATCATATACTGATGATTGTGTCATACAAAGAGCTAATGTCCGTATACTAGATATGATAAAAATTGTATAAGTATACGTATATTTTCGTGGTTGTTATTGCTGTTATTGCTGTTTAAAGCCCAGCCGACTGCGCAGAGCCATATCAGGGCTATAACATCGCTTCAAAACATACAACACTTCAACAAGGCAAAAAAGAAGAAAAAATTAAATACACATATCAATGCATTCGCGCACATAATCTAAGGACATGCCCCCGGCGTTGATCACATCGTCCAATCTGTCACACAGGGTAGATTTGAAAAACACACCTGAATACAAATATAAGCATACATAAGGACACCAAAACATATATAAAAACAGGCATAAATTACTTAAAATTGCTTCTGCATATCTCACCTCCCTACAGCCAAAAATGCACTTAATACATGTAAGAAAATGTACATTAGACTTTATCGAACATATACAGGTGAATGGACCATTAAGGCAAAAAATGATAGGTAGAAACGACAGAAAGCAAAGCAACAAGGCAGAAACAAAGACAGTGACAGAAAAGAGGAAATTTCTAGCACAGAATTTCCAGAAGGTGTGGGACAACTATTTATACTGAAAGAGCCCCCAGCATCCCCACAGGAGGATATTTTCTTGGTTCTTGTGAAGATATTGCATACTTTCACTACACCTGTAGATAATGATTTATTAGATATGTAAAGAAGAAAGATGTACACATTATTACATTATAAGAAAAAAACTTTTACGTGTTGTTTTAACAATACACATGACGATGTGTAGATTATTACGACATATGTACATAATCATGTTTTCAAAAACTTTTCTGTATTTGAAAAACCATTAATTTTTTTCTGGTACATGTGAATCACAATACTGTATTACATTTGAAGCTGTGTATGAGTATTCCATGACATGTGCGTATTGACGCGGTACATAATTATACAAAGATATATACCAGTAGACTAGTCGCCGTGGTGTAATGGTTAGTGCAACGGACTACTGACTGGAAGGTTGTGGGTTCGAATCCCCATCTGTCCATTCAAAAATCATTGTGGGATTTTTCGGCTCTGACCGGCTCCTGCGGGCTCGTTGGGAAGATTGGGATGACACAGTCGAGTCTCATCCACTTCAAGGATGCATCATTGAGGGTGTTGTTCAAATCTTCTGACCAGCACCACAGGTATCTGTATCTCTTGGGCCTGGTTGATGCCAGGATACATCATGATAGTAAGTGTAGAGTACAGCCCTGTTTCGAAGTCTCAATCCTAGAAAGAACTCCATAGCATCATGATTATCGTCCTCATCGAAATCATCGTCATCGCATTGTAAAAACTGTGCCAGCTTCTGTGGCCATTAAGGTGGCGTAGAAAATGGGACGAAAAAAAATGTACCAGTAGATAATCCTATAATAACAATAATGATTATTAGTCTGTAACTATCATGTGGACAGCAAAGAAAACAAAGGAGACAGTCTTGAAAGAAGCAGACACAAAAAGAACATTCATGAAAAAGATTAGGAAAAGAAAGCAACATTCATAGGCTATTTTATGAGGAAAGAGAAATTTGAGCATCTGGTCACAACAGGAAAGTTGGAGGGAAAAAAGCACCAGGTAGACCCAGAAAGAAAATATTGGACGGATTTGCGGAGTGGATGAGGACAGAAAGGATAGGAGATGTACTTGCAGCTACAAAACAGATTCGTATGGACGGCCATGATCACCAATGCCATGCGGCAGGGCACATCATGATGATGATGATGATGATGATGGTGATGAATTATACCAGTCTTCTTTCTCTGTCTCTTGTTTTAAAGGAGGCTGTTCCTTATGATCTGGAGGGAAATCGTGTGTGTGTGTGTGTGTGTGTGTGTGTGTGTGTGTGTGTGTGTGTGTGTGTGTGTGTGTGTGTGTGTGTGTGTGTGTACACGTGCATTAGTGTATTGTGTTATGTGAACAAAAGATCATGAGCTGTCAGTGGATGGATCTTTATCAAATCAGTGGGACCTGTTCAGCACAAAAGGTCACAGAAACAGAAAAATAAAAGTAAAAGCAAATAAAGAAGAGGAAACAAGTTTCTTCACGTCCCTTGGCCCCCTCCCCCTGAGACGAAAATCAAAACAGAGAATGAGAAAGCAAATAGGATGGTGATGGGCCGATTTTAACTGAAACATAACCAACTAGTCCCCACTTGTCGTTTGATCAAGGTCAAAACGATGCACAAAATATGTCTTATAGTTCCATAAAAGAACAATTTTGATATGGCTTGACTGTTAGAGAGCTCACATGTTACAGGCGATGAATTTTGAATGGAATACTAATGTCAGACTTGATCGAAAATCCATGTAATGGTTCCTGAAAAATACATTTAGTCTGGCTCGACCATTTCATTTCGTATCTATTGTTATTTTATCTTTATATATCAGATTGCTCTGGGGCGAAATGTTGGCCGTTTTATGTTTTACCAGAGGAAATAAGAGGGAAGCAGGGAGAATTTTAAATATCAACTAAGTAACATAACTCTTGAGAGTCACGGAGTTATCTCCCATGTAGAATTTCTCAAACCCAACACAGTTGAGCTTACCACTTTATGCTTTGTGGCTGCGTCTATGCTAGCTGAATTGGTAGCGCAAACTGTGTTGGGTTTGAGAAATTCTACATGGGAGATAACTCTGTGACTCTCAAGAGTTATGTTACTTCGTTTTATAACTCTGTGACTCTCAAGAGTTATGTTACTTCGTTTTATGTTTGTTTGTTCATTATTTCTTTTATCGTTTACTCACAAATGTGTTTTTAGACAAACTGTTTTACGTATGTAAGTTTTTTGTTTATTTTCGACGTCCTTCTTGGTGTCCTTGAAATCTACAGCTCTTTGTACTTTTATTTTTTCTTTGTTTATTCATTCTGAAGAAAAATTGTCTGATTGATTGATTGAGTAAATGAGTGAGTGTTTTTTGTTTGTGTGTTTGTTTGTGTGTTTGTTTGTGTGTTTTGTGTTTGTGAGTTTTGGTGTGTTTGTGTGTTGTTTTTTGTGCGTTTGTTTCTTTGTGTGTTTTGGTGTGTTTGTTTGTGTGTTTTTGTGTGTTCGTGTGCTTTTGTTTGTTTGTTTGTTTTGTGTGTTTGTTTGTGTGTTTTGTGTTTGTGAGTTTTGGTGTGTTTGTGTGTGTGTTTTTTTGTGTGTTTGTTTCTTTGTGTGTTTTGGTGTGTGTTTTTGTGTGTTCGTGTGCTTTTGTTTGTTTGTTTGTTTGTTTGTTTGTTTGAATGAGTGAGTGATGTGTTCACTTTGTTTTCATTAAAGATTGATTGATTAGTTGGTTGGTTGATTGGTTGGTTGGCCGGTTGGTTGGCTGGCTGGCTGAGTGAGTGAGTGAGTGAGTAAGTGAGTGAGTGAGTAAGTGACCGACCGACCGACCGACCGACCGACCGACTGACTGATTGATGCGTTCATTTTGTTTTTCATTAATCCATTTATCGATTTGTTTCTTACTTAAGCTCTTATCTTTTTCTTTGCAGGATTTGTTAATGTTTGCTATTTACTCATGATTAATTATTCATTCATGGACTCATCTATCTATTTGTTCAGCGGCAGGGTACTACGGGTCGAACTGTAGCAGTAACGACCAGTGCCGACTGAACAAAACCCAGTGTTTCCAGTCCCGATGTCGGTGTCAGGAAGGTTACAGCTTTGATCCTTCCACTGCCGCCTGTGTGGCTCGTAAGTCTGTCTGTCTGTCTGTCTGGATGGATGGATGGCTGTCTGGATGGATGGCTGTCTGGATGGCTGTCTGTCTGAATGGATGGTTGTCTGGATGGATGGATGGATTGCTGTCTGGATGGCTGGCTGTCTGAATGGCTGGCTGGATGGATGGCTGTCTGGATGGATGGCTGTCTGGAATGATGGCTGTCTGGATGTATGGATGGCTGTCTGGATGGATGGCTGTCTGGATGGATGGATGGCTGTCTGGATGGATGAATGGCTGTGTCTGTCTGTCTTGTCTATCTGTTTGTCTTGTTTGTGTGTCTGTGTGTGTGTGTACATGTCTGTCCTGTCCTGTCCTGTCTTGTCTGTCTGAATCATCATCATCATCATCATGTGCCCTGCCCTATGGCGTTGGCGATCATGGCCCTCCATACGAAACTATCCCCTGTCGCTGCAAGTACATCCTCCCATCCACTCCGCCCTCAGCCACCCTGCAGGTCCGTCCAATATTTTCTCCCTGGGTCTACCTCCAGCTTTCCTGTTGTGACCAGGTGCTCTAATTCCCCTTTCCTCATAAAATGGCCTATAAATCTTGCTTATCTTTTCCTAATCTTCTTTATCAATGATCTTCTTGTGTTTGCCTCTATCAAGACTGTCTCGTTTGTTTTCTTTGCTGTCCATAGAACTCTCAACATTCTTCTTAGAAACCGCATTTCGGCTGCCTCAGTCTTGTTCTGGCTTTGCTTGTTGACTGTCCACGCCTCTCAACCGTATAACAGTATCGGTTCCATATAATATTCAAGAACTCTCTTCCTGATGTTAATTGATAGGCATTTGTTTGTAAGAATGCTTTTCGTGTTCTTGAATGCTGTTTTGGCTTGGCCGATTCTGCTGGCTATTTCTGATGTGCATCTGCCGTCTGGTGAGACGACCGTTCCCAGGTATTTGAACTTATCAACCTGTCTCGAAGTTGTGCTATTTGCTGTCATTTTGCATTAAGGGATTTCATGTTTGCTTTGTTTACTGATTACCATGACTTCAGTCTTCTTGCTATTTAGCTCCAAGCCTTTATTTTTGCTTTCTATTTCTATTATATTCACAAGGTTTTGTAAGTCCTTTTCATTTTCTGCAATTAGCCCGGTGTCATCTGCGTAACAAATGTTGTTTATCATTTTTCCTCCAACCTTCATCCAGGGCATTCTTCATGATGGTCTCGCTGTAAAATGAAAATAAATCTGGTGACAGAATACAACTCTGCCTGACCCCTCTTTTGATATTTTGGAAAGAACTTATATCGTTTTCTATTCTCATTGTTGCTGTTTATTTCCAATACATATTTCTGATTATTCGTAGATCTTTTCTATCAATACTGAGTCTTTCTTGTTGGTTGATCAATTCTTCATGTCTTACCCGATCGAAAGCCTTGGCATAATCAATAAAGCATAAATATAAATCTTTATTCAATTCGATTGACCTCTCTATGACAGTTCTTAGGATGTATATGGCATTAAAGAGCAAAGAAAACAAACGAGACAGTCTTGATGGAGGCAGACACAAGTAGATCACTCTTAAGGAAGATTAGGAAAAGACAAGCAACATTTATAGGCCATTTTATGAGGAAGGGGGATTTGGAGCACCTGGTCACAACGGGAAAGCTGGAGGGAAAGAGAGCACCAGGTAGACCCAGGGAGAGAATGCTGGATGGACTTGCAGAGTGGCTGGGGATGAAGAGGGTGGGATAGAGATGGTTGGAAGTCCATGGTCGCCAACGCCATGCGGCAGGGCACCTGATGATGATGATGATGATATGGCATTAATAGTTTCTTTCCCTTCCACAAGTCCACACTGTTCTTCTGCTATTTCTCTTTTGATTCTATTCCTTGTCCTCATTTTGATTATTCTTAATAGGAATTTTGTTACATGATTCAATTAGCTGATTGTACGATATCAGTTTGCATTCTATAGCCCCTGTTTTCTTTGGAAGTGCAATGAAAATTGATTTTGATATCTTTGGGGAGTTTTTCCGGTGTCATACATTTCATTTAGAAGGACTGTTATTTTTTATTTCAATACAGAATTCACCCAGGGCCTCAATCATCTCTGTAGTAATATTGTCTGGTCCTGGGGCTGAAAGTAAGTATATTACTATTAAATAATGCATAAATGTACATATATATACACTATGCATACATATGGATACACACACATCCTCATATATAAAAAAAAAAAAAGAGAATAAGTGATGACACTGATCATTGTCATCATCACGAACGCCTAACGATAATCATAACAGTCACTACAGCAAAGGTGGAGGGAAAGAGAACACCAGGTAGACCCAGGGATAAACTATTGGATGGACTTGCAGGGTGGCTGAAGACAGAGAGGGTGGGGGGTGTACATGTACTTGCAGCGACAGGGGACAGATTCGTATGGAGGACCATGATCGCCAACGTCATGCGGCAGGGCACATGATGATGGTGGTGGTGGTGGTGGTGGTAGTGATGGTGATGATGATGATGATGATGATGACGACGACGACGACGACTACGACTACGACGACTACGACGACATAAACAAGTCTTATCTTTTTTCTTCTCCCGAACAGGCTGCAGTTCTTACGGTCCTGAGTTCGAGGCCTTTCCGGAGTGGTTCATCAACGACAACAATGAAGAGACCATCACGAATTTTGTCAGTACGGAAGCCTGTCTGGATACCTGCCGGAATGCCACCACTTACGTCTGCCGTACTGTGGACGTCCGCCTGTCTCCAAGCCCCGCCTGCAATACTGCTAGCGTCACCAAACTCGACGTGCCACTATCTGATTGGTTGGACCTGTCCACGTGGACAACAGTCCATTATCAACGTCATTGTAGTCTTTAAGGCTTTTGTTTGTTTGTTGGTTGGTTGGTTGGTTGGTTGGTTTTGTTTTCTTAATGTTTTGGTTTGTTTCCTTAATGTTTTGTTTATTTTCGTAATGTTTTTTGTTTGTTAATGTTTTGTTTGTTTTGTTTTCTTAATCTTTTGTTTGTTTTCTTAATGTTTGTTTTGTTTATTTTCTTAATGTTTGTTTTGTTTTCTTAATGTTTTGTTTATTTTCTTAATGGTTGTTTTTATTTCTTTTTCATTTCTTAATGTTTTGTTCGTTTTCATTTCTTAATGTTTTGTTTGTTTTGATTTTTAAATGTTTTGTTTATTTTATTTTCTTAACATTCCGACTTTTTTGTGATGGGTGTATGCAGTTGTTTTCCCACTGTGCAGATGGTTAAGTTGCGGCAAAATCTGCATAGTCCGCCATCGCTAAGCGTGCATGCTGGGTGTTTTCATGTTTCCATTAGTTGCTGGACACTAACGACACTTACAGAATGTTTAAGATGATCTTAGTGCATATGGAATTCGTCATCTTGACAAAACTGAAACTGAGATGATCTTATCCATTACATGTAGCATCGGTATTGATGGAATTCATTCTGAGCGCTGATACGCCATCTTCAGAAATTCCTATTGAAACGTGTATACTTGATGTGCGTATATACGCACGAAGGGGTCTAGGCACTGAAATAGGTCTGTAGTCATGTTAATCGTATAGATCAGAAAACCTTAACCCTTTACCCACCAGATGGGAGGTACCCAGACAGGATCGAACCCAGGTCTTCTGATTGGAAGTGTGACGTCTTACCCAGCTGATATTGTCTAAAAGCACATAATTTTTATGTGAATTGACGTTAAAAGAAATAATGAACGAACGAACCCAGCTGATAGCGCGCCTGTGTAAGTTACGAGTCTTCTGCGAGCTTTTGAAGGTGTCTTTGTTGTTGTTGTTGTTGCTGTTGTTGTTGTTGTTGTTGTTGTGAACATTATTATTATGTTATTGTTATGATTTATTATCGTTACTACTGTTATTAATGCAGTCATCGTCTTCTTCATCGTTATCATCATCCCCATTAATACCATAGCTGGGTGGGAAAAAGTCAAAGAAGGGTGGTGTAGTTGTTGGTTTCTCCTCTGTCCAGCCATGATTGCCGTTTGAAGAAAGCAATGAGCCACAGAAAAGGTGGAGTTCAAAACCACGGAGTTCATCTACATCAGCAGAAACATATGCCGGCCGGATGAAGTTTTCAGTGACGTTTCTTTATTTTCCTCCTTCGTGATGATGATAACAACAGTACCATTAAAATCTGCTATGAATATAACTAATCAACAATCTTTCCCAAAGACAGAGCATGATAAAACAACAATTTCAATGACAAAACAACACTCTCCCCAAAGACGAAGCAGGACTATACCACACTGTCCCCAAAGACAGAGAATTACACAACAACAATCTCCCCAAAGACGTAGCATAACTAAACAACATTCTCCCCAAAGACGGAACATAACTAAACAACAATCTCCCCAAAGACGGAACATAACTAAACAACAATCTCCCCAAAGACGAAGCATAAGTTAACAACAATCTCCCCAAAGACGGAACAAAACTAAACAACAATCTCCCCAAAGACGTAGCATAACTAAACAACAATCTCCCCAAAGATGGAACATAACTAAACAACAATCTCCCCAAAGACGGAACATAACTAAACAACAATCTCCCCAAAGACGGGACATAACTAAACAACACTCTCCCCAAAGACGGAACATATCTAAACAACAATCTCCCCAAAGACGGGACATAACTAAACAACAATCTCCCCAAAGACGGAACATAACTAAACAACAATCTTCCCAAAGGCGGGACATAACTAAACAACAATCTCCCCAAAGACGGAACATAACTAAACAACAATCTTCCCAAAGACGGGACATAACTAAACAACAATCTCCCCAAAGACGGGACATAACTAAACAACAATCTCCCCAAAGACGGGACATAACTAAACAACAATCTCCCCAAAGACGGGACATAACTAAACAACAATCTCCCCAAAGACGGAACATAACTAAACAACAATCTCCCCAAAGACGGAACATAACTAAACAACAATCTCCCAAAGACGAAGCATAAGTTAACAACAATCTCCCCAAAGACGGAACAAAACTAAACAACAATCTCCCCAAAGACGTAGCATAACTAAACAACAATCTCCCCAAAGATGGAACATAACTAAACAACAATCTCCCCAAAGACGGAACATAACTAAACAACAATCTCCCCAAAGACGGGACATAACTAAACAACACTCTCCCCAAAGACGGAACATAACTAAACAACACTCTCCCCAAAGACGGGACATAACTAAACAACAATCTCCCCAAAGATGGAACATAACTAAACAACAATCTCCCCAAAGACGGGACATAACTAAACAACAATCTCCCCAAAGACGGAACATAACTAAACAACAATCTCCCCAAAGACGGGACATAACTAAACAACAATCTCCCCAAAGACGGGACATAACTAAACAACAATCTCCCCAAAGACGGGACATAACTAAACAACAATCTCCCCAAAGACGGAACATAACTAAACAACAATCTCCCCAAAGACGGGACATAACTAAACAACAATCTCCCCAAAGACGGAACATAACTAAACAACAATCTCCCCAAAGACGGAACATAACTAAACAACAATCTCCCCAAAGACGGAACATAACTAAACAACAATCTCCCCAAAGACGGGACATAACTAAACAACAATCTCCCCAAAGACGGAACATAACTAAACAACAATCTCCCCAAAGACGGAACATAACTAAACAACAATCTCCCCAAAGACGGGACATAATCCAAACAAACAATCTCCCCAAAGACGGGAACATAACTAAACAACAATCTCCCCAAAGACGGGACATAACTAAACAACAATCTCCCCAAAGACGGGACATAACTAAACAACAATCTCCCCAAAGACGGACATAACTAAACAACAATCTCCCCAAAGACGGAACATAACTAAACAACAATCTCCCCAAAGACGGGACATAACTAAACAACAATCTCCCAAAGACGGACATAACTAAACAACAATCTCCCCAAAGCGGGACATAACTAAACAACAATCTCCCCAAAGACGGGACATAACTAAACAACAATCTCCCCAAAGACGGGACATAACTAAACAACAATCTCCCCAAAGACGGAACATAACTAAACAACAATCTCCCCAAAGACGGGACATAACTAAACAACAATCTCCCCAAAGACGGGACATAACTAAACAACAATCTCCCCAAAGACGGGACATAACTAAACAACAATCTCCCCAAAGACGGGACATAACTAAACAACAATCTCCCCAAAAACGGGACATAACTAAACAACAATCTCCCCAAAGACGGAACATAACTAAACAACAATCTCCCCAAAGACGGAACATAACTAAACAACAATCTCCCCAAAGACGAAGCATAAGTTAACAACAATCTCCCCAAAGACGGAACAAAACTAAACAACAATCTCCCCAAAGACGGAACATAACTAAACAACAATCTCCCCAAAGACGGGACATAACTAAACAACAGTCTCCCCAAAGACATAGCATAACTAAACAACAATCTCCCCAAAGACGGGACATAACTAAACAACAATCTCCCCAAAGACGGGACATAACTAAACAACAATCTCCCAAAAGACAGCGCATGACATCATATGGTCATGGTTTCTTAAGAAGTATATAACCAGAACCGCTTGGCGGTAATTACATTCACAAATGCAGACAATTCACTTGGCCTCACACATCATGTCCCTGCTCGTGTCCCTGTGGCGGGAAGGCAGCACCTGGCGCGTCTGACATTATTCTCTCAAACACAAAATAGAAGAAATGGCTCTTTCGCTGGACAGAGCTGTGCACGTTATGAAAATGATTTTCTTTTGTTCATTTTCATCTACAAAATTGAACAAAGAGGAGTAGCATACATGTTTTTGTTAGTCTGTTCACTTTCAGCCACAAAAAAAGACAATAAGGAGCAGCATACATGTTCTTGTTAGTCTGTTAGACATATGTACATATATATATATATATATATATATATATATATATATATATATATATATATATATATATATATATATATATATAACAAGAAACACCACGAGGATGCGGATTGGACCCAGAGCACCAATGCCTCGCCACTCTCTGGACAATCACCTCCCAAGCTCCCGACGCCACTCGATATTCATTTCATCAAGCACAGGGGGGCTGTCCATGCGTTGCATGACCCATTCGGACCCAGTCATCATTTACCGTGTTTACAAACCGAATGGCAAGGTGGGGAGATGACAAACCCCGGGACATAGCCACACAACGTGCATCAACCAGGTCCAGCCCAGCCTCCAGACCAAGAGAGAATGGAAGACCCTTCTCTCTAGCTCTCTCATTCCAGACGTATAAGAATATTAGAAATATTTAGTAAGTTACTTAAGGCGAAAAGGTGTATGTACTCTATGACGGGTTCGTCAGCGGAGAAGGGCCGCTATAAGCCCTAGCTACGGGGTGGGATCCCCCGAGAAACAATCCCCCCTGTGCTCCCAGGGCAGGACGTACGGGCCAGGGGCTAAGGGCGGGGCAACCCCTACAAAAAACCTTGAAGGCTGAAGACAAAGGTACAGGGCCAGCGTGCGCCTTCTAACAAACCACGGTCCATGCACTTATCGCATAATGGCTACACACTCATCGAGTTCAGACGAGAATGGCGCCATTCATCACCCGGAC
Organism: Monoplex corrugatus; assembly: GCA_030674185.1. Classification (NCBI taxonomy): domain Eukaryota; kingdom Metazoa; phylum Mollusca; class Gastropoda; order Littorinimorpha; family Ranellidae; genus Monoplex; species Monoplex corrugatus. Next base: position 64,273,869 of record JAPXFY010000020.1, read on the forward strand.
TCAGCTGATTGTGTAGCAGCGTACGCCAAGAAGAAGTGTTTTGTACGTTTTTTGAAATTCCCGGTGCAAAGACAGTAGCGCACTCTGATTGGTCTACTCTCTGAGCTGCACTGAATGCTTTAAGGTGTATCTATTTTTGTAAAATGCAATAGGCATTTTGTTTTTCTGCTCAATGTTATATTTAAATTTAGGCCCACTGTGTATTTTAAACAAAATTAAACAAGTCTGACCAATATTAATCATTGAAGATCAGACAGGATTTACGTCAAACAGATTTACAGGAGACAATATAAGATTAACATACGATTTGATAAATTATTTATATCCACATAAAATACCAGATTTGTTACTCTGTATTGATTTCCAAAAAGCTTTTGATTTACTTGGTTTTGTGTGTCTGTGTGTGTGTGTGGGGGGGGGGTATGCTTAAAGTTTTGAGAGCCTGTGGGTTTGGGATTAGTGTTTATCAATTGATTGAACCTTCCATAAAAACATGAAATTAAGTGTTTTTAGAAACGGTCAAACTACAGAATGGTCTTGTTTACAAAGGGGATGTAGGCAAGGAGATCCAGTCTCACCTACTTTCTATTCTTTGCGCACATATTCTAGCCATATTGGTAAGGGAAGACGACTCAATAAAAGGAATCTAGGTTCATGGCGTAGAACACGAAATTTCCTGGTTTCCTAATGATACCTAATGATACCTAATTGGTAAGCACACACAAATTATTCGTGTGTGTGTGTGTGCGTGCGCCCCGCGCGCGCGCGTGTGTGTGTACATGTGTGTGCGTGCGTACGTGCGTGCGTGTGTGTGTGTGTGTGCGTGCGTGTTGTGTGTGCGTGTGTGTGTTAATGTTAGTGTGTTTGCGTGTGTGTATATGTGTGTTGTGTGTGTGTGTTGTGTGTGTGTGTGAGTGTGTGTGTGTGTGTGTGTGTGTGTGTGTGTGTGTGTGTGTGTGTGTGTGTGTGTGTGTGTGTGTGTGTGTGAACATATGTATTGTATAACCATCGTTTTTAGCAAGGAGAAAGTACAGAATTCAGGTTCTGTCTGGGCCACTTGTGAAAATGATACCCATCTCCTCTCTTTCCCTGCTTCACATTTGCCAACCACGAACAACTTAACCCGTTCATAGCTGGGTGGACTTCCCCCCTTGGGGATGTCGGGGGCGCTTTCAGTATAAATGGTATCACCACCTTCTGGAAATTATGTGCTAGTGATTTCTTCTGTCACTCTCTTTGTTTCTGCCTTGTTCCTTTGCTTTCTGTCATCTTTTCCTATCATTTTCTGCCTTGTTGGTCCATTCACCTGTATGTGTTCTATAAACTTAATACTTTCTTTTAGGATCGATTATTGGGTATAATGTGCATTTTTGGCTCTAAGGAAAATGTGATGTGCTGCAGTTTTAGTGTAATTTAGGCTCGTTTTTTTTATATATGATCTAGTATCCTTAATTTTGTTTATACTTGTATTCATGTTTGATTTTTTTAAAATCCCTTTGTGATAAATTGGACCGAGTGGTCAACACCAGGGGCATTGCTTAGATTATGTGTGTGAATGTATGATATATGTACGTAATTCCTTTTCCATGTGTTCTTATTCTTTTTTTTTTCTTTTTTTTTTCTCCATTGAAGTGTGATGGTCATTTTGAGATGCGAGGCGTGGACAGTCAGCAAGCAAACCAGAACAAGATTGAGGCAGCCGAGATGTGGTTTCTCAGAAGAATGTTGAGAGTTCCATGGACAGCAAAGAAAACAAACGAGACAGTCGTGATGGAGGCAGACACAAGTAGATCACTCATAAGGAAGATTAGGAAAAGACAAGCAACATTTATAGGCCATTTTATGAGGAAGGGGGATTTGGAGCACCTGGTCACAACGGGAAAGCTGGGGGAAAGAGAGCACCAGGTAGACCCAGGGAGAGAATGCTGGACGGACTTGCAGAATGGCTGGGGATGAGGTGGGTAGGGGAGATGCTGGGGGCAACGAGAGATAGAGATAGTTGGAAGTCCATGGTCGCCAACGCCATGCAGCAGGGCACCTGATGATGATGATGACAGAGGGAAAGAGAGCACCGGGTAGACCCAGGGAGAAGATACTGGACGGACTTGCAGAGTGGCTGGGGACAAGGAGGGTGGAACAGGTGCTTGAGGCAACAAGAGATAGAGACAAATGGAAGTCCATAATCCCAACGCCATGCGAGGGCACCTGATGATGACGATGAGATAGCCATGATATGACTCAGCATAGTCGTTTGGGCCTTAAACAACAATTACAAGCTGGGTGGACTGGGTGTACAAGTTTTTTTAATCTCGGATCATAGCTAAATCCTAGTTTATAAAAAATAGGATTATATCTGCAAGATGCTAAGAACTTCTAAAATATCAAATTGGAATTGCGCACGTGCCATAATTTGGGTCATGATGATCCCAAGGTACCACAAATTCTTAGGTAAAAAAAAAGGTGATTTTTGCATGAATCTGTTCTAGAATTTGTGTAAAACCAAACAGAATGTGAAGCTCTGCTGATTTAATAATTTGACTGTGTCTGGATTATTGTGGTTAAACGAATGAAGTTGGATTATACCAAGGAATTTTGCTTTTGTTTGTTTGTTTTTGTTTTTTGTTTGTTTGTTTGTTTTTTTGCTGTTCACAAATTCTTAGGTAAAAAAAGAGGTAATTTTTGTATGAATCTGTTCAAGATTTTGTGTAAAACCAAACAAAATATGAAGCTCTGATTTAATAAGTTTGACTGTCTGGATTGTTGTGGTTAGACAAATGAAGTTGGATTATACCTATTTTTTTCTCTGTTTGTAGACAGATACGTATCTCATTGGTACCAGCTAAATTTCAGACTCATGCGCACCAAGGTATGCATATCTGTTTCAGTTGTAGCGTGATGCATAAGCCTGTTTCTATGCATACGTTTATGTCAAGACATTTACGCAGGAAGCCATTTCGTTATAAACTACTACTTCTGTCTTTTTCGTTTGTTTTTAACCCTCAGACTCCCATCCACTTCCTATCCACCAACGGCAAAAATTTAACCCTTTGATTCCCTGCAGGAAGCTGGTAGATAGGGTGAGGGAATCAAAGGGATAAGTTCTAGATTTGCTAGCATGGTTCACAATGCAGGATGCTGGTGGACAGGGTGGGGGAGTCAAAAGTTGACAATGCAGGATGCTGGTGGACAGAGTGGGGCAGTCAAAGGTTGACAATGCAGGATGTTGGTGGACAGGGTGGGGCAGTCAAAGATTGACAATGCAGGATGCTGGTGGACAGGGTGGGGCAGTCAAAGTTGACAATGCAGGATGTGGTGGACAGGGGGCATTCAAAGGTTGACAATGCAGGATGCTGGTGACAGGGTGGGGAGTCAAGGTTGACAATGCAGGATGTGGTGGACAGGTTGGCAGTCAAAGGTTGACAATGCAGGATGCTGGTGGACAGGGTGGGGGAGTCAAAGTTGACAATGCAGGATGCTGGTGGACAGGGTGGGGGAGTCAAAGATTGACAATGCAGGATGCTGGTGGACAGGGTGGGGCAGTCAAAAGTTGACAATGCAGGATGCTGGTGGGGGAGTCAAAGGTTGACAATGCAGGATGCTGGTGGACAGGGTGGGGCAGTCAAAGGTTGACAATGCAGGATGCTGGTGGACAGGGTGGGGAGTCAAAGGTTGACAATGCAGGATGCTGGTGGACAGGGGGGGCAGTCAAAGGTTGACAATGCAGGATGCTGGTGGACAGGGTGGGGGAGTCAAAGGTTGACAATGCAGATGCTGGTGGACAGGTGGGGCAGTCAAGGTTGACATGCAGGATGCTGGTGGACAGGGTGGGGGAGTCAAAGTTGACAATGCAGGATGCTGGTGGACAGGGTGGGGAGTCAAAGGTTGACAATGCAGGATGCTGGTGGACAGGTGGGCAGTCAAGTTGACAATGCAGATGCTGGTGGACAGGGTGGGCAGTCAAAGATTGACAATGCAGATGCTGGTGGACAGGGTGGGGCAGTCAAAGGTTGACAATGCAGGATGCTGGTGGACAGGGTGGGGCAGTCAAAGGTTGACAATGCAGGATGCTGGTGGACAGGTGGGCAGTCAAAGTTGACAATGCGGATGCTGGTGGACAGGGTGGGGCAGTCAAAAGTTTACTGTTTCATTTCTTTCCTTTTTTGTTTTCATTTGTTTGTAAGTTAATAATCTATGCTTTTACAGTTCATTTTTATTCTGGTCGTTCATTTTAAGTTATGTATTTCACTTTTATGCCTTGTGCTTATATGAGTAGGATAGAAAGGACTAGCTAGAAGACAGGTCCAATGGGACCTAATGCTATTATTCATGAATAACGAAGTGTTTTGAAGTTTGAAGGCTTAGTGTCTACAGGCTTAGTTAAGGTATCCAAGTGACAAGATGCATTATATCTGATGATCAATCTACTTACTGATTGTGAAAGTGTTATAGAAAACATTAAACTTTTTTTCTCAAATGTCTGTTTCCTGGTTAACAGTTGGGTTTTTTAACCCTTTGACTCCCGCACCCTGTCCACCAGCATTGTCAACCATGCTAGCAAAACAAAGACTTAACCCTTTGATTTCCTCATCCTATCCACCGGCTTCCTCCAGAAAGCTGGTAGATACGGTGAGGGAATCAAAAGGTGAAGTTTTTGCAGTTGGTGGATAGGGTGCGGGAGTCAAAGAGTTAATGTCCTGTTGTGGTTCTGTGATCCATCAGGTTTGTCGGGTCACTGTATCAGCTAGCTGATTCCATTTCCGACAGCTGTGGGCAAGTGCCTGAATGGCAGCCCTCCCAAGTCTTCCTAATCTCTTCACCAATGTCAGCCTGACCTGTCTTCTTTTTCCCTCCTCTGTTCCATAGAGGACAGTCTTGGAGAACCCGTTAGATATTTATCTTTGTAACGTGTCCATTCTGCCTTAGATTCCTTCTACACGGAATTACTTTGATATCAGTTTCAGTGGCAGTCCATGTAACCATTAGAAATTATTCTAGTATATCGCTGTTCTCCAAAGACAGGGAGAAGAGTGGCAGAATGATTCAGGCGTTCGCCTGCCAATAACTAAACTCGAGGTTCCAGGGTTCGCTCCACGTACAGGTCTCGACTTTTCTCCTCATTTTGACTGGAAAATAAAACTGAACGTCTAGTCCTTCGGAAGGGGCTGCCTTGGTATGAAACATTGGAGAGATAGGTTGATTTCCCAGGTCCCACCCCTTGAAGACCAATTAGACTTCTTGCCTTGCTGAAGTCTTGGTATAAAAAAAAAGTGAATATGAATATGAATTTGAAGCGAGGGAGAGGGGATGGGCACATCCCTCATGGTGCTGGCCCCGGGAAAAGTTGAGGTCTCTGCCACTTCACTCCCTACGACTCCAGGGTTATGGAACTATCTAGGTAGGACTTCAGGACCTGGCCAGCTCATGTTTATGTGCAGGCTTAAAGCTTGTGCCGTGATCATTCTGGATCTTCTCCATCACATGGCACCTGTGACGTTAATGCAATGGAATTCATTCTGAGCGCAGAGACATCATCTTGAGAAATTGAAACTGAAAACTGATCTCCAAAGTCATTTGACCGCACTGCGATCACACACAATCAGATTTTTTTTTTTAGTGGGGCATGAGATAACTGAAGCCATAAGGCGAATTTACCATATTCCACCATGTTGTTGCACAGTCTGCATGTTTAGTGGACGTGTACCGTAAATTGGGTGTAAAATGCATTGTCATGAAAGATGTCATTCAGGGAAATGTCGAGGGCAAAGGAGAAACAGAAGACCACAAACAGGTTACCTAGGAAACATCAAGGAGTGGACAGGTCTTAGTAGTCCAGAGATTTTCATTCTGGTTGAGGAAAGACAGATGTGAGACCCGGAGAGCAGTCGCGGGTAGCCAACGTTGCAAGGAGTGATGCTATAGACTGACTGACTGATATTGGGTGCATTCACGTTTCCATAATTCAGCCTTTGTCATGACTTACAAGATCTTTACATACGGAACAGCGTGGTTGAGTTGATGGAAAAACTTAATATTCCTACAGCATCACACATGTGCAAAATTCTGCTAAAAATCCGCCCTGAAACAAGTCTAAAGTGTTCTCAGATAAATACTGAATGTTTTGGATAACCTTGGCCAAATACTGGATCATGTTTGTTCATAGATCACATTTTTCTGAGGCATCTTCAACTTCATACTGAAAGGGACCCATGAACAAAATGAGTGATGTAAACTCTATCCATGAACAGCTGAGAAATCTTTGAACCCACTTATTCCGTTTACTGGCAGACAGATTCAGAGACAGACGTTTGTGTCAGTGTCAAATAATCTCCATTTTGAAATGCAGTTTTTTTCAAACATCGTTACTATATAGTTTGTAAACACACACGCTGATTCTCTCTCTCTCTCTCACACACACACACACACACACACACACACACTGATACTTTCACACACACACTGCTCTCTCTCTCTCTCTCTCTCTCACACACACACACACACAACACACACACACTGATTCTCTCACACAAAATGTCTCCATTACACAAACACACACACACACACACACACACACACACACACACACACACACACACACACACACACACGCGCGCGCGCGCGCGCGCGCACACACACACACGCACATGCACACACAAAACATATTGTGCTTATGTCACCTTTTACTTGACAATGGCAAACATTTTATATATGACCACTGAAAACATCATACAAACCAATAACATGACAATCCCATGAACTTCTTTAACCATAATATAAAACTTTAACGATGTCAATGATGAACAAACTAAAAATGACACAATTCAAATCTGTTATCTCTCTCTCTCTCACACACAACACACACACAACCACACACACACACAATGCATGCATGCGCACATACACACAAAACTGGCTTTCTGTAGAAATCATCATATATATCAAAATATATTTCAACATGTACATGAGCTAAGATTTCTTTTGTCATACAGTGAACACCCAGGCTATTCATAAAACACACACACACACACACACACACACACACACACACACACACACACACACACACACACACACAAACACCAAAAACTCATTTCCTAGAAGTCTGTGCAGCACCAGTTGGATGAACCTGTAGGTGACAGATTCTGTCATCAGAATGTAAAATACTTTCAAGAATTAACAAGATATTGTTTCCACTTCAGACTAAATTCCTTTTTCACTGATGTAACACAGATGCCATGTGATGAAGAAGATTCAAAATGATCATGACGTAAACCTTCAGCTGTACATAAGTCCAATGAATTGACAAGCTCTTCAGATGCTACCTTATGTATGGGTTTCATACTTTGTATTAGTCACTCAAATCTTTAAGAAGCACAACTCAGTGCTTACATGTTAACCACTTTACACACACACACACACACACACACACACACACACACACACACACACAACACACACACACACACACACACACACACACCGCTCAGTTCACAGAACACACAAACTGGACAGCAGGTTAGACTTTCAATAAGAAAATTTGGAGTTTAACCCTTTGACTCCTGCACCCTATCAACTGCTAAAACTTAACCCTTTGATCCCTTACCTATCCGCCAGTTCATGAGCAGTGTTAAGCTGTTGGTGGACAGGTGGGGTGAGGGAGTCAGGCATTAAACTGGCCAACACCAGTTATGCACATTGAAACCTCCCTTGTGTGTACATGTACAGCACCGCAGGACATCAAACATGCGTGTTAAAGATCCTGTAAGCCATGTCGGTCTTCTGTGGCTTATAGAAACACAAAAACACATCATGCATTTCCCCTCCCTGATACATACACTGTCTACATGGTGGGGTAGCCTACCAAGGACGAAGCATGCACACTGTGCAACACCTGCACATCAAGCTAAGATATCAAGACAAGCATACCTATTGTACAGTAACATAGCTGCTGCCATTACACCAAATACCATGACAACAAGAATACACACACAAAAAAAACTACTGTTTCTCAACAATAACACAAACTAAACAAAAAGCTGTCCAGAATGGCAGTTTTCAAACAAGCACAATATTGCCTGCACATTACTTGCTTCACACACACTCACATTTCACAGAACACACAAAATGCACAGGTAGGGACATCATACACAGCTGCCTATAAGAAACCCTTTCACTCCAACACCCATATCCACTAGCTACCAGCATGACGCTGGTGGACAGGACGATGGTCTTAAAGGGTAAATGACTGATCGATTGATTTGGCTCAGTTTTTACATCGACACCCACCTTAGGCGATATGGCTGACAGGGATAACCATCTCAGGAAGAGGGGTAAAGGGACTTACCTAATCCTATACCAACACCACCAGAACAACAGTGATGTTAAAATGGGACAGTGAGAAGGCCAGTTTAAAGTAGCGCACCCCAGGATTCGAACCCACAACCAATAGCATGTGAACCCGATGCTCAGCAACTGAGCTACTGAAGTCTGCAATGAATAGATGCCTACATCTTTATAGTATAAGAACAACCCACATTTTTTGCTGCAGAGGTTGGTTTGTTGTTTTTGTTGTTTTTAATCTTGCTGACTAAACTTGTTTTCCCTCAAAGGTGTTCATATCCATTATTAACTTTTTTAAGAACTGTCCAACACTCAATTAAAATTCTTCTCTTCAAAACTATATTGCATTTTCATGTAGTTTTTGAAGAATTTTTAATACTATGGGCATCTTGTCCAACTTTCAAAGCAATTTTTACTGACATAGAATAAAAGAGAAAAGATGGTCAAGCCAATCTTCCATCTCTTTTTATTAAAAAAACAAAAACAAAAAACAACCAGAAAATATGCATTTTGTACTTCTCAAAAGGTCACTGTAACCTTCCATTGAAATCAAGCATCGAGGATGATGCGGAACTGGCACAATATTGCAAAATGATTGATAATGTTGTGAAAAGTTCCTGAGAAACTGTTGTTCAAACACCTTCTTCAGACAGTGCTGATTTCAGGCTTTTTCTTTTTTCATCCATGTGACTTTGACCTTTACCTTCCAAACTTATGCGTATATATATATATACAACTCCTCAAAAGTCCACCACTTTGACCAAAATCTGGCCAAGATTCATCCATAGTGAGCTGAGTAAATCTTCTTCAAACAGTTTTATCATAGACAGACAGACATACATGTCTCTTTCTGGTCAATGTGATACAATCTTTTTTTTTTCAAAAAAGGGAGATTGAAAACAAAAGGACAGTCTAATTTATACTGTAAGAAAAGGACACTTTACAATATATAATGACATCCCTGTGGTATCAGGAGCTTGGGAGGCGATTGTCCAGAGAGTGGTGAGGCATTTGTGCTCTGGGTCCCATCCAACACTTTGTGGTGTTTCTTGTTAACTCCTTTTTTTTCATAAAGGGAGACTGACAACAAAAGGACACTCTAAATTTACAATGCTATGAACTGGTACCTTCATCGTCATCATCACGTGCCCTGCCGTACTGTGTTGGCGATCATGGCCCTCCATGCAAGTCTATCCTTTGTTGCTGCAAGTATACCTCTCACCCTCACAGTCTTCATCCACTTAACACAACAGTCCTGCATCAGCAAGGGTGACACTTTGAAAATCTGAAAAAACGGAAAATCAGGTTAACTCGAAAATTTTTTCACTTGAAGGCACTAGCAGCACAATGGTGCGACGTAAGTGATGTGTGTAGCCTAACAAAGATCGCTGGACCTGTGTTGTCTTCAACGATAGTGAGCGCTTCCTCATTTCCGGTCGTCTGCTACAGTGCTGCTTCGGTCATAATACCGCCGATTCAACTAATTTTTTCCCCAAACATTTTTTTTTTGAATAACGAAAACGAAGAAACGGAATTTCCGTCTGGGGCCTTGCCAGAAAACGGATTTCCGTCACCCAGACGGAAGAGTGGCACCCATGCATCAGTTCTAAATAAGATCAATCCTCTCCAACCCCCATCAGACTTTTTATTTCCAATCCCACAGAAGCTGTAGGAAAAATGTCCATAAACTTTAAAATGTGAAAAAAGAGAAGAATGCGTCTCCTACCAGATTCACGTCATACATAACCCTTTTTTCAGCTGAAAGCGTGTGGCCAGGTGGCAAGTCAGTCCTTTAAGACTACACATCTTCTTCCAACAATTCTGAATGGCCAGGAAAAGTCAAGAAACAACTGTCATGTTGTGGTCCTTAAAGCCAGGTTGTTTTTTTTCAAAAATGAGCAGTGGCTCGGTCAATCTCCAACAAGTCGTCCCCAATCTGATCCACACTAGTTCCCAGGCGGCGCGCCACCTCCGTCCTCTCGTTCAGCGACAGGTGCAGGAACTTCCAGATCAGGTCGCCATCCACGATCAGGCGATGAGGGTTGCTCAGTTCTGGTGAGGAGTGCTTCACTGTTCTGTGAATCAGAAGACCAAATATGGATGTTAAGGGACATGCTCAGTGTCTTATGGAAACATGAAAATATCAAGCATGCACACCTCCTGTTCTCAAACTTCAACATGTCAAGACTGTTGTTAGCACACAGGCTTTTGTGGAAATTTAAAGACTCTTACTGGCAAATGTGGGTAAGACACATATGGTGGTGAGTCAAAGACTTGCCAGATAACTACTGGCACATGTGGGTAAGACACATATGGTAGTGAGTCAAGGACCTGCCAGATAACTACTGGCAAATGTGGGTAAGACACATATGGTGGTGAGTCAAGGACTCTCACCAGATAACTACTGGCAAATGTGGGTAAGACATATGGTGGTGAGTCAAGGACTCTCACCAGATAACTACTGGCAAATGTGGTAAGACACATAAATGGTGGTGAGTCAAGGACCTGCCAGATAACTACTGGCAAATGTGGCTAAGACACATATAAATGGTGGTGAGTCAAAGACTTGCCAGATAACTACTGGCAAATGTGGGTAAGACACATATGGTGGTAAGTCAAAGACTCTCACCAGATAACTACTGGCAAATGTGGGTAAGACACATATGGTGGTGAGTCAAAGAATTGCCAGATAACTACTGGCAAATGTGGGTAAGACATTAGGTATGGTGGAGTCAAAGACCTCCCAGATAATATCAATGGCAAATGGTGGGTAATAGACACCAACATGGTGGTGAGTCAAGACCTCCAGATAATACTGGCAAATGTGGGTAAGACACACATGGTGGTGAGTCAGACTTGCCAGTAACTACTGGCACATGTGGGTAAGACACACATGGTGGTGAGTCAAAGACCTGCCAGGTAACTACTGGCAAGTGTGGGTAAGACGTATGGTGGTGAGTCAAAGACTCTCACCAGATAACTACTGGCAAATGTGGGTAAGACACATATGGTGGTGAGTCAAGGACTCTCACCAGATAACTGTTGGCAAACTTGGACAAAACACATATGGAACTGCCTGCCGAGTTTGATGAATTGTTAAACAAACTCTTCTGAACTCTCTTAATCAAGCATTCCAGTGATTCACCTCTTCAACATGTGGATTTTGATTGTGAGGGACTCATTTTTCTCATCACTTATATTTTACAAGGCAAAGACGTTCATTGCTGACGCTGGTGATAAAATGACACTTTAATTCATGTTATCAATCTAACTCTGAAAAATCTAGTTTAAAACAGTGTGTGACATTTGTTTTTTCTTTTTTGGGTTTTTTTTTTTTTTTTTGGTTATCAACTATCATCACTGGATTTTTCAATGAAATTTTGCTTACCCAGCAAACAGGCCACTAACAACAATGCTCACAGTCCAACAAAGCACAGTACAAGAACCCAAACAACAGCAGTCAAGTTGTCTAACCTGAATGACTTGGGGTTGAGACCAGCAGCATGGGGGACGTGAGTCACCATGGCGTTCTGCAACATGAGCAGACGACGGTACACCTTTTCCGGAATGGGCATCAGGTAGCCGATCCCTCCATCCAGGGTCGCTGTCGGACAGACATATCACATCATGGCATGAGGACCTGACCTTTTTCATGACCTTTTTACTTATATACACAATGAAGTATCTTCGAAATGTGAATGTTCAAGCTTGGTAGATGCTTCCACAAGCTTTCAACTAACTTGTATGGCTAACTGTTATTGTGGGTTTGTTTGTTTGGTTTTGAGTTTTTATGTTTGTTTTGAGATTAGTGTGTGTGTGTGTGTGTGTTGTGTGTGTGTGTGTGTGTGTGTGTGTGTGTGTGTGTGTGTGTGTGTGTGTGTGTGTGTGTGTGTGTGTGTGTGTGTGTGTGTGTGTGTGTGTGTGTGTGTGTGTGTGTGTGTGTGTGTGTGTGTGTGTGTGTGTGTGTTGTGTGTGTGTGTGTGTGTGTGTGTGTGTGTGTGTGTGTGTGTGTGTGTGTGTGTGTGTGTGTGTGTGTGTGTGTGTGTGTGTGTGTGTGTGTGTGTGTGTGTGTGTGTGCGTGTGTGTGGTGTGTGAGTGTATTTTTGTTGTTTTTGTTTTTTCTTTGCCATTCTGTTTACTATCCAACATTAATGGCTGTAGAATCAGAGACAATCTCACATGCTATAATGATGATGATGACGATGATAATCATGAAGTGATGAAGTTCCATTCTGAGCATGACTGTACTCTATACTTATTTTCTTAACATATTCCACCACCACTTAGGCCCAAAAGATAACAGACACCTTCGGGGGTGAGTGGCAAGATTTAAGCAAGACCTAAGCAGTGACACATACATGAAGTGGATGAGGCTTGACTGTGTGGTTCCAGTCTTCCCAATAGCCTATAGCATGCTGAACTGTTTTTTGTTTTTTGTCACGTCTTATTTTTGTTATGTAACTTGTTACATGCAGTCTTTTTCTCAAAATTTTTGTACCTGGTGTTTGTTTGTTTGTGATCTTACGCTTGACAAAGGCCAGTTGGCCGAAAATTTGCGCTGTCTTGTCTTGTTGTATTAAATATGCGTTCGTATTCTTCTTTCGTCTTTTTTCTGGTTCCTGTTTGCGTGAGCGCAGGCAGTCACACTTGTTTTGGATTTTGTTTTTTGTTTGTTTTCATTTTTATGTGCAGGTACAGTACTTATGGTGTGATCGTTTGGGATGTTATCCCTCACATGGCACCTGTGGCGTCAGTGCATATGGAATATACTCCAAGTGCTGAGATACTGTCTTAAGAAACTGACACCGACAGGGCCAATGGGATTCAAACTCACAATCTTCCAATCAATATTTCACTACGTTAACACAGTACCACGGCAACTACCATGTTTAGAGATTAGTTACAACAACAACAACAATAACAACAACAACCACCACCGCCACCACCACCACCACCACCACCACCACCACCACCCCTTGTCAGGTGTTCAGTAGGTGCAGAGGGGGATTTCTGCTACTACCTGAAGTAGTATTTTTGTCTTGTGTCACATCATGCAAGTATACCTCTTTTACCTTGGGTAGTGATTTCTCTGCTTAAGCATGTTGAGCATGCTGGAGGAATCGGAAGACAACATCGTGAGATCACTTCATCCAAAGCTGAGAACTGGCAGAAAGTGGAAAGTCCAAGAGGCTGTAAACAATGCCAAGAGAAACCTCAGCATCAAAGAAATAATTGGACACACGCAAACCAACAGACAGGGACTGGGAGCAACAAAAATGCAGTGGTGGTCCAAAGCCAAAGGGAAGGAAAAAAGAGACATGATCATACAGGAGTTGAAGGAAGAAGAAGATGTCAAAAGAGTGCAGAAGGCAGTCCAGCAAGGTCAACAGGGGCAATGGACAACATGGGACAGTGCACTCCAAAGAAGTCTCAGCTGGAACGATATGTGGCACATGGCTCCTCTAAGGATAAGCTTCCTCCTCAGATCTGTATATGACCTGCTCCCCTCGAATGCAAACTTAGTGAAATGGGGGAAATCAGACGACCCAGCATGTCCGCTCTGTCAGAAGAAACAAACAGTGGAACATGTCCTAAGCTCTTGCAAAGTAGCGCTAGCCCAAGGAAGGTATACATGGAGGCACAACCAAGTTCTGAAAGTGATCACAGATGTGGTTAGCGAAAAAACCATGACCCCAAACGCACCAATTGCTATGACAACGTTCTACAAAGCAGGAGGGAAACAGGTCTGGCCCGAAAGTGCTACGACAACCAGCACATTGCAAAAGGGTCTTCTGGATGGAGCAGTCGACTGGGAGTGTACAGCAGACCTCCCAGAGTGGAGAAATTACCCAGATGTCATCAGCAAGACAGGCATGAGACCAGACATCGCTCTCCACTCTGACTCCTCGAAACAAGTGATTCTGATAGAACTCACTGTGCCATACGAAAGCAGAATGGAAGAAGCACATATCTACAAGACCGAAAAATACGCCGGTCTTGCCAGCACCCTGAAGAAAGCAGGTCTGCGGGTCAAAATCTTCGCCATAGAGGTCGGGGCAAGAGGGTTTGTGGGCACCTCCGCTTATGATCTCATGAAACAACTCGCCATTTCTGGGAAGAAGAGGACTAGAGCCCTTAAAGCGATGGCAGAGGCAGCAGAAAGGAGCTCAAGTTGGATCTGGGCAAGGAGGAACCAAAAGTGAACTTCATAAGGACTAAATTCCCTACAGATGATGTGTGCCCCGTTTGCACATTGGTAAAACCGCGTACCGCAGTTCTGAAGCGCAGAATCGCCCAGGTTCGCTCCCCGGCGTGGGAAAAAAAAAAAAAAAAAAAATAGACAACAGCAGAAGGGCATCCAGGAGTCATGACCTGGATGTGGCCCGGCCCCCCGAGAGTGTAAGGAATTCAGGGCCGAAACACTTGTCTAAAGGGGGTTACTTCTCTGAAGACCTTCTGTTGTCTAGCTCTCCCTAGAGTTTCTTTCTACCTGAATTCTGAAATCTAAAACTTTTCTGATGCAAGTATTCCTCATTAAATTGGATAAATTTACGCTCTGTTGAAACATGAATTCTGAAATCTAGAACCTTCTCTGATGCAAGTATTCCTCATTAAATTGGGTAAGTTTACACTCTGTTGAAACATGAATTCTGAAATCTACAATCTTTTCAAATCATTTTCATATGTCAGTGAATATCATAAGGCAAAAAATGTGCAAACTGTGGCCGTCTGAAAAGGCATAACCTTGAAATGGCGGTTTTGACAAAAAGAACCGCTAAAGATTTCACACATTTTGATGCCATATTTCACTTATCAACACAAACTCCATATAGCAGTGAGGCTATTTTAGGGCGACTCACACAGCACGAGAAAGCCAAGACAAAGACCTCCCCAGCCAAGTGAAACAGGTGGAACTCTGCAAGGGTTATACTGTGTTACCTATTCTGTCAAACATCTGCAATGATCAAATTTTGATCATGTAGATTGACTAAATGCATGGCTTTGAACACTATTATGACACTTTAAATCAAATTTGTTCACTGACACAAAAGTTTGGTGTCTTAGGAGTATATTTTGTTTCTACCAGACTGATCCTCATTGTCTATTTTTGCTTCTACTGCTGTTCCACCTCAGCACATTGCTGCTTTCGGTCACATAATATGTAAAACACAGAAACAGCAAATTACTGCTGGTTTTGGTCACATACATAAAACACAGAAACAACAAATTACTGGTTTTGGTCACATACGTAAAACACAGAAACAACAAATTACTGGTTTTGGTCACATACATAAAACACAGAAACAGCAAATTACTGCTGGTTTTGGTCACATACGTAAAACACAGAAACAGCAAATTGCTGCTGGTTTTGGTCACATACGTAAAACACAGAAACAGCAAATTAGTACTGGTTTTGGTCACATATGTAAAACACGGAAACAACAAAAAACTGCTGGTTTTGGTCACATACATAAAACACAGAAACAGCAAATTACTGCTGGTTTTGGTCACATATGTAAAACACGGAAACAACAAAAAACTGCTGGTTTTGGTCACATACGTAAAACACAGAAACAGCAAATTACTGCTGGTTTTGGTCACATACGTAAAACACAGAAACAACAAATTACTGGTTTTGGTCACATACGTAAAACACAGAAACAGCAAATTACTGCTGGTTTTGGTCACATATGTAAAACACAGAAACAACAAATTACTGCTGGTTTTGGTCACATACGTAAAACACAGAAACAGCAAATTACTGCTGGTTTTGGTCACATACATAAAACACAGAAACAACAAATTACTGGTTTTGGTCACATACGTAAAACACAGAAACAACAAATTACTGGTTTTGGTCACATACATAAAACACAGAAACAACAAATTACTGGTTTTGGTCACATACGTAAAACACAGAAACAACAAATTACTGGTTTTGGTCACATACGTAAAACACAGAAACAGCAAATTACTGCTGGTTTTGGTCACATATGTAAAACACAGAAACAGCAAATTACTGCTGGTTTTGGTCACATACGTAAAACACAGAAACAGCAAATTACTGCTGGTTTTGGTCACATACATAAAACACAGAAACAGCAAATTACTGCTGGTTTTGGTCACATATGTAAAACACAGAAACAGCAAATTACTGCTGGTTTTGGTCACATACATAAAACACAGAAACAGCAAATTACTGCTGGTTTTGGTCACATATGTAAAACACAGAAACAACAAATTACTGCTGGTTTTGGTCACATACATAAAACACAGAAACAACAAATTACTGCTGGTTTTGGTCACATATGTAAAACACAGAAACAACAAATTGCTGCTGGTTTTGGTCACATACATAAAACACAGAAACAACAAATTAGTGCTGGTTTTGGTCACACACGTAAAACACAGAAACAACAAATTAGTGCTGGTTTTGGTCACACACGTAAAACACAGAAACAGCAAATTAGTACTGGTTTTGGTCACACACGTAAAACACAGAAACAGCAAATTAGTACTGGTTTTAGTCACATACGTAAAACACAGAAACAATGTTCCAATTCCGTGCCCTTCTCCGTCCTGTCTTACCAAAGTAGGTGATGTGTCGCTTCTCCATAACTTCACTGTAACACTTTTTGGAGGCAGGGTCCCACAGCCTGCAGCGCACGCGGAACATGGTGTTGATGAGAGAGCCAACGTTGAAGTCCGCCTTGCGAATCAGACGCTGGCCTCCGTGACTTTCACGAGCTGAAAACAACACAGAACTGGCCAATCATTTCAGTATACATGTAAACGTATTTCTGTGAAATCCTTGCCTTGTGCAAGACCCAAAGGTCTGAACTAGTTGGTTTTCTTTTCCTTATTACTGTTCATTTTGAAAATGAGTACTGTACATTTTTTTATGCTTATGTGACATCTTACATCTTACCTGCAGTCACTCCTCCTTTTTTATTTTAACCCTAATCTGTGGTTACAACACTGTAATAACACTGGTCCAATTTCTTTTAAGACACACACAATCTTACTGATAAATACATTTTTAATAGAAATGTATCTATCACAGGATGGAACACTTCATTAATAAAATCTCCAAAACCAAATCAGTCATATACTTCATTGCATACAAAACTTTGTGGGGTTGCGGGAGGGGGGATTTAAGACCTTTTCAAGACCCACACAACAATTTTCATTTTTTCCCACAATATGCACTAAAACAATGATTATGTACTCACAAC
Organism: Monoplex corrugatus; assembly: GCA_030674185.1. NCBI lineage: Eukaryota > Metazoa > Mollusca > Gastropoda > Littorinimorpha > Ranellidae > Monoplex > Monoplex corrugatus. The sequence goes on from JAPXFY010000020.1 coordinate 64,291,442, forward strand.
TGAATGAGTATCTAACAATGAATGAATGAGTATCAAAGTTTCAATATAGATCACGGCTGTTCTTTCCGTTCCCTTTAGTTGGGAGGAAATTCCCCGTACGCGCAGAGGAATGTGATATCTTGACCCAGACCACCGGACTGGCGCACAGCACGCTGGCCGGTTGTAAGACGGTTGTAAGATTAGCGCGTGCCAGTACCACACAAGACTGCTGCCGCGCTCTTTCGCGTATCACACACACACGCGGTATTCCCCACCCAATGCACAGCTGCTTAGCCAAACAAAAAAATCACTTGGTTTACACTTTCGTTGTTTTCTTTTCTTAATGTGCTTACAGTTATACAACATGCATAGTAATGAATAGAGAAGAAATTTCTCAACAAAACAAGACCAAACATGGCCTATAAAAAGTTGCATGCACCTCAAAGAGACTGTGTTGAATGCGAGTGTTTGAAGCAGTACTAATCATAAAACATACACAATTAGAAAAACAAGTGAAGTTTTAAACTTCCTTTTCACAAAGATGCAACTTTCCATTCATACAGTTTGCTCACACAGTGACACACTATCACTCTGCATGCCATTCCACTCACCCAAAAGGCGTGAGTTATTCCCACGGTTCCGAGCAGGTCAGCTTTAATTACTCCACTGACAGGGGAAAGATAGAGACACAGATATGGGCCAGACTGTGCTTGTTCTGTGTTTCACTGCTGTTTGCTTTGGCCTTCCTGATCGTTTTACTGGTTTGCCACCTTTAGAGCAGTCACTAATCTGAAGTGACTGATCAGATGAAACCACAGGGCTGCTGAGTTTTCTATGTCTCAAAGGGACATAGGTGAATTGTTTGAGCTTTGTTTTTTTCAAATTGATCAGTCTGGAGTGACATTTTTGACAAAATGTTTCTGAATGCCTTCTCTGTCTGACCGAAGGTTTATATTGTGAAATGCCTTTAGTTCAGTGTCTATATTTCTGCAAAATTTTACACTAGTTTCTGCCGTTCTTTTTGAGCGCCCACCACACACTCTATACAATAAATGTAATCTTTTTAAATGCAACTGCTTTGAATGTTCTGTCTCCATACTGTTTTGATTAGACACAAACAAATCACATACTAAATTAGTAGCTCACCCTGAAACCACCCTAATAAATGATGAAAAAACGCACGCACACACAAACCGATTTGTTCTGTTAATCCTTTTGTGTAGTATACTTTAACACACAAAGTTCATATTTTCCGTAAAAAGTAGATAAACCAGGCACCACAACAAATTACTCAGCAAAATAGACTGCACAGAACAAAAGAACAGTCTTTTGTCTAATTGTGTGCACAATTCTTTTGCCCCAACAAAGTTTGAGGCGGACACTGCATGCTTTTGTATTATGTACATGGAATAATATATTTAATATATTTTATTTATATAGCGCAAAATCTTGATAAAATCAAATCTAAGCGCTGAGCGTATACATGCATACATACCTACATACATATGAGCGTATACATGCATACATACATGCTTACATACTTACATACATAAATCTAAGCTGAGCGTATACATGCATACATACATACATACATAAATCTAAGCGTATACATACATACATACATACATACATACATACGTACGCACATGCATACAAAATAATTACAATATTTATATAGCGCAAATCTCGACAAAATCAAATCCAAGCGCCGAAAAGACACACACGCACACACGCACACACGCACGCACACACACACACACACACACACACACACACACACACACACACACACACACATGCATGGCCACAAATGGGGAGAAAAGAATAAAAGCAATAAAAGCAAGAATAAAACCAATGGAAAACCACAGAGAGCACATCATATACAATTATATATTAAAACAAAGTGATTCCCCTCCGAGCGGAGACAGGCTGCAGAGGGGGGTTGAGTGAGGTTAGGAATTTATGCAGAGGAGAAAAGGTGAGTTTTGAGAGCGGACTTGAAGGAGGCAAAAGTAGGTTGCTGACGGACTGAGAGAGGAAGTTTGTTCCAGGAGAGTGGACCAGAAACAGAGAAGGCTCGTGGACCATAGGTATTGAGCTTAGTGCGTGGAAAGCGAAAAGTCAGAGGATCGGAGGCAGAGCGGAGGGTACGTGAGGGAACATAGATCTCAAATAGGCTTGACAGGTAATCGGGGGCTGCGTTATTGAGGCTTTTGTAGCACATGGTGTCTAGTTTGTACTGTATGCGCTTTGATACAGGGAGCCAGTGAAGTTGTGCCAGGAGAGGAGATATGTGGTCAGCTTTTTTCTTTTTGAGTACAAGGCGTACAGCATTGTTTTGAATGCGCTGTAGGATGTGAATGGTGGAGGCAGGAAGACCAGACAGGAGTGAATTGCAATAGTCAATGCGAGACATTATGAAGGAGAGAACGAGTTTTGCAGTTGTTTCGACAGAGAGATACTTCCTGATCAGGCTTATACGATGGAGATGATAGTAGCAAGATCTGGCAGTTTGAGAAACAAAGTTGTTCATAGACAGGGTAGAGTCAATGCAGACACCAAGGTTTTTAGCTGAATCAGAAATTGGGACTGATGTGTTACATAATGGGAGAGAAAGAGGAGGCAGCTGGGAAAGTTTCTGACGGGTGCCAATGAGGATAGCTTCTGTCTTGTCGTCATTAAGCTGAAGTCTATTGTGTGTCATCCAGTTCTTAATGTCCGAGTAACACTCAGTGGTGCGAGTCAACAGGCGCTGTATATTATCAGGTGAGTCACTATCTTGAAGTTGGGTGTCATCAGCATAGAAGTGGTGTTTTATAGAATGGGAGTTGATGATGGTGGACAGGGGGAGGTATAAAGAGTGAAAAGAACAGGGCCAAGGACAGATCCTTGTGGAACACCACAGGTCAGGTATGCAGGTTGAGAGTAAGTGCCATTGATGAGAACAGTTTGTTTTCTGTTTGATAAATACGAAGTGAAAAAGGAGAGAGCAATGTCAGAGATGCCAAAAGTATGATGAAGTCTAGAAAGGAGAATACCATGGTCAATGGTATCGAAAGCTGCAGACAGATCAAGGAGTGTGAGGAGAGAGACTTTGCCAGTATCAGTTGCAAGGAGGAGATTGTTGAGAATGTGTAGTAGGGCAGTTTCAGTGCTATGGCACTGGCGGTAGGCTGACTGGAAAGGATTGAGGAGATTGTTGGCAGACAGGTGAGAGTTCAGCTGGTTGAGGACGACTTTTTCAAGGAGTTTTGACAAGAAAGAGAGATTAGAGATAGGCCTGTAATTTTTCAGTTCATTTGGGTCTAAATTGTGTTTCTTGAGGAGAGGGTGAACAATAGCAGACTTGAAAGAATCTGGGACAGTTCCAGTTTGAAAAGAAGTGTTGATGATGTCAGTGATGAATGGGAGGAGAGTAGGGAGACAATCGGAGTAGAGAGAACCTGGAAGAGGATCCAGTTCGCAGGTTTTGAACGACATGGATCTGATTGTGTTGAAAATTTCTTCTTGTGAGACTGGGGTAAAAGTAGTGAGAGGTGTGCCAGAGAAGGAAGGGTCAGGTGGGCATGGTTGACAGGGTGTCCTGTCAAGCCTGTCACGAAGAGTTTGTATTTTGGTGGTGAAATACTTAGAGAATACAGATGGGAGTTCTTCATTTGTATGTTTTGTTGGGAGAGGTAAGTCTTTTCGTGTGCCAAGGAGATGATTCATGGTTGTAAAGAGTTCTTTTGAAGAAGAGGCATTCAGGATTTTGGTTTGGAAATAGCTTGTTTTTGCAGATGCAATGAGGGTGGATACTTTTGTTTTAGAGGCTTGGAAAAGTTGCCTGTGTACAGTGAGTTTGGATTTGTGTTAGTTCAACAGATAACAGAGAAGCGATTCCAGCCTAGCACCTGCAAGCAGGCACCTGTGCCAGAGATAAGAGCTGGGGAAAAGGAAGGGGGGGGAGGTCAGGCAGTGTAAGTGTGAGCCGGCCAGGCCTGCCTAAATGGTGAGAAATGGCAGCATTTGTACAGCCGTGAGATTCAAGTGTACAATTCTGTGAACTCAATAAATATCGGCTTACTGTACAAAACAGCAATCACATATCAAGACTTTTTTAAGGCTCAAAGTCTATGATGCCTTCAACCAAACACACGCTGGTTTAACCCTTTTCCTACCAAGAAAATAGGTCACTGTACTAACTATTGACCAAGTAATGTTAGTACAGAGACTTCAGAAACACTCAAATTACGCCTGTTTTTTGCCATTTTTGTCACTTCAAACGTCGTGTAAACGCAGAAAGGAAATGACAATTAGTATACTCCCTTTGCCGGAAAAGGATTACGTCAGCAATGCGGTAATTTTCTATTTATATACTCGAAACTGAAACTTCAGTTCAGGGCACAAAATCCTCGTGACGTGGCCCGCTGAGAGAGAAAGCTGAGTCATGAGGATCTCGTGACGCGGTACGGAATGTGTTAACACACAAAACAGTGAGTACATGAGGATCAAGATGTTATTAAAGCTCTTGTTCTAAGCTGCTTTGAGCAAAACAAACGCTGCTATAAAAAACAAACACAAAAAAAACCAGTGAATGCAAGAGTATCAAACAGCAGAGACATCTGCGATAATGGATGCCTTATGAATACACTCCGAGTTCCAAGGATCAGTGATGAACATAGCAACACAAACATCAAATCCTGACACCAACTTGACAGACATAGCAACACAAACATCAAATCCTGACACCAACTTGACAGACATAGCAACACAAACATCAAATCCTGACACCAACTTGACAGACATAGCAACACAAACATCAAATCTCAATATCAACAGACATAGCAACACAAACATCAAATCCCAATATCAACAGACATAGCCACACAAACATCAAATCCCAATATCAACAGACATAGCAACACAAACATCAAATCTCAATATCAACAGACATAGCAACACAAACATCAAATCCCAATATCAACAGACATAGCAACACAAACATCAAATCCCAATATCAACAGACATAGCAACACAAACATCAAAACCCAATATCAACAGACATAGCAACACAAACATCAAATCCCAATATCAACAGACATAGCAACACAAACATCAAAACCCAATATCAACAGACATAGCAACACAACATCAAATCCCAACACCAACAGACATAGCAACACAAACATCAAATCCCAACACAACAGACATAGCAACACAAAACATCAAAATCCTAACACCAACAGACATAGCAACACAAACATCAAATCCCAACACCAACAGACATAGCAACACAAACATCAAATCCCAACATCAACAGACATAGCCACACAAACATCAAATCCCAACATCAACAGACATAGCACACAAACATCAAATCCCAAAATCAACAAACGTCAACACAAACATCAAATCCCAACATCAACAGAACATCAACACAAACATCAAAATCCAACATCAACAGACATAGCAACACAAACATCAAAATCCAACATCAACAGACATAGCAACACAAACATCAAATCCCAATATCAACAGACATAGCAACACAAACATCAAAATCCCAACATCAACAGACATAGCAACACAAACATCAAATCCCAATATCAACAGACATAGCAACACAAACATCAAATCCCAACATCAACAGACATAGCAACACAAACATCAAAATCCCAACATCAACAGACATAGCAACACAAACATCAAAATCCCAACATCAACACAAATCCAATATCAACGACTAGCCACACAAACATCAAATCCCAATATCAACAGACATAGCCACACAAATATCAAATCCCAATATCAACAGACATGCAACACAAACATCAAAATCCCAATATCAACAGACATAGCAAACAAACATCAAATCCCAACATCAAACTGACAGACACAGCATAAACAAACATCAAATCCCAACATCAACTAGACATAGCCACACAAACATCAAAATCCCAATTCAACAGACATAGCAACACAAACATCAAATCCCAACACCAACAGACATAGCCACACAAACATCAAATCCAACACCAACAGACATAGCAACACAAACATCAAATCCAACACCAACAGACATAGCAACACAAACATCAAATCCTAACATCAAAGACATAGCAACACAAACATCAAATCCTAACATCAACAGACATAGCACACAAACATCAAATCCCAACATCAACAGACATAGCAACACAAACATCAAATCCTAACATCAACAGACAGCAACACAAACATCAAATCCCAACATCAACAGACATAGCACACAAACATCAAATCCTAACACCAACAGACATAGCAACACAAACATCAAAATCCCACACCAACAGACATAGCAACACAAACATCAAATCCCAACACAACAGACATAGCAACACAAACATCAAATCCTAACACCAACAGACATAGCAACACAAACATCAAATCCCAAACACAACAGACATAGCCACACAAACATCAAATCCTAACACAACAGACATAGCAACACAAACATCAAATCCCAAACATCAAACAGACATAGCAACACAAACATCAAATCCAACATCAACAGACATAGCAACACAAAACATCAAATCCAAATCAACAGACATAGCAACACAAACATCAAATCCCAACATCCAACAGACATAGCAACACAAACATCAAATCCCAACACAACAGACATAGCAACACAAACATCAATCAAATCCAACTCACCAATCCAATCAACAGACATAGCAACACAAACATCAAATCCAACATCAACAGACATAGCAACACAAACATCAAATCCCAATCAAACAGACATAGCAACACAAACATCAAAATCCAACATCAACAGACATAGCAACACAAACATCAAATCCCAATCAAACTGAACCATCAACAGACATAGCAACAAATCATATCCTAACAAAGACATAGCACACAAACATCAAACCCAACAACAGACATAGCAACACAAACATCAAATCCCAACATCAACAGACATAGCAACACAAACATCAAATCCCAACATCAACAGACATAGCAACACAAACATCAATATCCATCAACACATCATCAACAGACATAGCAAACACAAACATAGACAAAACATCATCCAATATCAACAGACATAGCAACACAAACATCAAATCCCAACATCAACAGACATAGCAACACAAACATCAATAACCCAACCAATACAAATCAACAGCTAGCAACACAAACATCAAATCCCAACATCAACAGACATAGCAACACAAACATCAAAATCCCAATATCAACAGACATAGCAACACAAACATCAAATCCCAACATCAACAGACATAGCAACACAAACATCAAATCCAACATCAACAGACATAGCCACACAAACATCAAATCCCAAACAACAGACATAGCCACACAAACATCAAATCCCAACATCAACAGACATAGCCACACAAACATCAAATCCCAACACAACAGACATGCAACACAAACATCAAATCCAACACTCAACAGACATAGCACACAAACATCAAATCCCAATATCAACAGACATAGCAACACAAACATCAAATCCAATATCAACAGGACATAGCAACACAAACATCAAATCCCTAACATCCAACGACATAGCAACACAAACATCAAAATCCAACATACAGACATTGCACCAAAACATCAAATCCAATCAACAGACATAGCACACAAACATCAAATCCCAATATCAACGACATAGCCACACAAACATCAAATCCCAACATCAACACACATAGCCACAAACATCAAATCCCAACTCATCAACAGACATAGCACAACATAACATCAATTCCAACATCATGACAGAAGCAAACAAACTCAAATCCCAAACATCAACAGACATAGCACCAACATCAAATCCTAACATCAACAGACATAGCAACAAAACATCAAATCAACCAATATCAACAGACATAGCAACACAAACATCAAATCCCAACATCAACAGACATAGCAACACAAACATCAAATCCCAACATCAACAGACATAGCAACACAAACATCAAATCCCACATCAACAGAACATGCAACACAAAACATCAAATCCAACATCAACAGACAATGCAACACAAACATCAAATCCCAACATCAACAGACATAGCAACACAAACATCAAATCCCAACATCAACAGACACATCAACACAAACATCAAATCCAACATCAACAGACATAGCAACACAAACATCAAATCCCAACATCAACAGACATAGCAACACAAACATCAAATCCCAACATCAACAGACATAGCAACACAAACATCAAATCCCAATATCAACAGACATAGCAACACAAACATCAAAATCCCAATATCAACAGACATAGCAACACAAACATCAAATCCCAACATCAACAGACAGCCACACAAACATCAAATCCCAATATCAACAGACATAGCCACACAAACATCAAAATCCCAATATCAACAGACATGCCACACAAACATCAAAATCCCAAATCAACAGACATAGGCCACACAAACATCAAAATCCAAATCAACAGACATGCAACACAAACATCAAAATCCAAATCAACACATGCACACAAACATCAAATCCCAATATCAACAGACATGCCACACAAACATCAAAATCCAATATCAACAGACAGCCACACAAACATCAAATCCAATCAACAGACATGGCCACACAAACATCAAAATCCCAATATCAACTCACCTTCTGGGAGTATGACATGATGATCAGATTCTTGTTTCGGTCAGAAGCTGAAACACACACAGGTAGAGAGATGTCACAAATTTGAACCCTTTTGACCCCCGTACCCTATCCACCATCGTCCTGTGTTGTCAATTATGCCAGCAAGGCAAAAACTTAACCCCTTGACTCCCTCACCCTATCCACCAGCTTCCTGGGTAAAGGGTGAAGGAGTCAAAAGGTCAAATTTTTGCATCTGGCGGGAGTGAAGTTAATCAACCACAACCAAAACATAAAGTCTGTTTCCTGGTCTTGCCATGAGAGGAAAAATGTGAAAACTCTCTTGCTCTCAAAGTTTGTTGGCTGATGCTGCCAATGGAGTGTGCATCCTTGTTGATAAACCACTAGCCTGGAATGGGAGGAACCTGGGTTTGATTCCAGTTGGACAGTGATTTGAAACCGAGGTCCCATGTGCAGTAAGCACTTAAGACATGTAAAAGAACCCATGGCAACAACAACAAAAAAGTGTTCCTTGAAATTTTCTGAGACGTACTTGTAGAGCTATATTTTTAGTAACAGATATAAGCACATATACATGGACACACACACACACACACACACACACACACACACACACATTGTCCCTGAACGCAAGCACACACACACACAAAAACAAATGTGCGCGCCCACACACATACACACACACGAAACGAACATGCATGCGTGTACGCACACACACACACACACACACACTGTCCTAGCACACACACATGCACAAACATTGTACCCCCCCCCCCCCCCCACACTGTCCTGGCATACACACAGAGAGAAAAACTGTCCACACACACACACACACACACACACACACACACACACACACACACACACACACACACACACACACACACACACACACACACACACACACACACACACACACACACACACACACGCACAACACAAAACAACCAGCCACTTACCCACAAAGGCGAGCTGCGTGTTGTCAACCAAGAACTCCACAGAATACACCTCCAGCGGTTTTAAATCCTGACACACACCAAACACAAAGGTATCATTTCACGAACATGTCACACAACAACACATCCACATCATCTCACACTCTCACCTAACATCACACAGTGTAAGGGACACTGGTTACACTGGTTATGTTGCACTACATCTCCCGTGACTGTTGCCATTGTCTGCGAGACCTGCAGACAGAGAAGCTAAAGTCCCTTCTCCATGCTGGTCTGTCTGTGGCCTGCACTAAGAGATCTGGCAGAATTGTGTCTGTCCATTCTGTCACTATGAGACCCGCTCTTCCTTTGTACCACATGACCCTTTGACTTCCCCATGTTCGAATCCCAGGGTGCGCCATATTGAAACTGGCCTTCTCACTGTCCCATCTTAACATCATTGTTGTTCTGGTGGTGTCAGTATAAGATTTAAGTCCCCCTTCCCCCACTTCCCTGGGATGGTTATCCCCACCGGCCATATCACCTGAGGTGGGTGCTGACGTAAAAACTGAACCAACTAATCTATCTTTCCCACGCACCCTATCCACCGACTGCAAAAACTTAACCCTTTGACTCCCTCATCCTATCCACCAGCTTCCTAGTGGAAGCTGGCAGATAGGGTGAGGGGGTAAAAGGGTTAAGTTTTTGCTTTGCTAGCATGGTTGACAATGCAGGATGCTGATGGACAGGGTACAGGAGTCAAAGGATTAACAATATCCCCAAAACACCAAATCTGGCATAGCAGTAGAGTTATTTTCAATCTCATTGCACCCAGTTCAAGCCTGGATCTGAAAAGTTCTGTGTGTAACGTCCTGTCTATTAAGCTGTGAAAGGGATCTCACCGTGTTTAATGCAGGGGAAGATAAAGCAGCAAGGAAAAGGAGTAGAATCCACCCTCAGAAGAGCTGTCTGAGAGTAGTGAGGTCTCTACCACCTCACTCCCCTACAATCCAGTTTAGATTTATGAGACCACCTTCACACCACCTTTAACACCTTATTTTCTAAACCTCCCAAAAGATAGAAAAAAAAAAGATACATAGTAACAATTCCTGTGACAAATCTTGGAAGAAGTGATAGCAAACATACAGCCACAACTATGGTTACAGTCATGCAAAATGTGATAAAAAAAAAATATGGCCACAAATCTAATGTGTCTTAAAAGATGTGATAAAAAATGTATCACAAATCTGGTGGAAGTCTTGAAACTTGTGACAGGATTTTTACATAACATATATGTGTATATTATGTCTATATATCTATTTCTAATCTTCTTCTCTCTCCTTCTTCCTCTCTCTCTCTCTCTCTCTCTCTCTCTCTCTCTCTCTCCAATCCATAATTTCATGTATGTTAAATTATGAACACTGGATACATATGATGTAAAAAGAAACGCTGTACCATATCAGCATTATTTTCAAATGGCAAGAAAAATACAAGTAACATAACTAAACATGTTCATGATAAATAACATACTGCTAAAAATAACTGAAAAGCTTAATAATCATAACAATAAATAATGACTACAATAACATAAACAATAATAATAATGACAAAGATGGATGAATCATATAAATAGATAAAAAAAAAGTAAAACAAAATAAACCCAGGACAAAATAAAACATACACACACACACACATATATAAACCAATGACAGACATAAAATGTATTGATAATGAAACAATATCTGCTCAGCTTGCCTGCCCTGCCAAGACTTAGAGCTCTGTCAGCAGAAGCCTTGCGCTCCTTGCAAGTCTAAATGAGTCAAACAGGTCTGCATGGGGTAGAGACCAGACAAAAGTATGCATCCTGGCATGGGGATCCCCAGTGATCAATCACCTCCCCCCCATCCCCCCCCCCCCTCCCCCTCAATCCTCCTGCTTTCAGGGCACGTCTTTTGGCAGGGCAACAATGACAGAAACTTACGAGGAAGCTGGTGGAAAGGATGAGGGAGTAAAAGGGTTAAGTTTTTGCTTTGCTACCACAGTTGACAATGCAGGATGCTGGTGGACAGGGTGCGGGAGTCAAAGGGATAACAGACCACGACATTACCAGCATTAGCCATCGTGACTACTGGGGTGTAACAACAACATGAAAATGAAGACTTAAGCTCTAGAAGATACTTCCAAACCTATTAGAACCAAGGTCACCATGAAACAGACCAAGTACCTACCTTGCTGACGATGGACAGCACCTTGAGGTCGGCCTGGTAGCGGTACAGGGTGAGGGACTTGAGTACGTCCCCCACCAGGATGAGATTCTTCACGGTGGTCAGGGTGTGGATATAGATGTGGGTGTCGATGAAGGCCACCCCACTCAACTCATCGTTCTTCAACTGCCAGATGTACAACTGGAACACACGCGATTAACAATTACACTTACCCATAGTAGTCACATACATATTCATAACTAAAGTAGTAAACCGTTCTTCAGCTTCTGCAGAATGTATAACTGGAACACACACCATTAACAATTACACTTATCCATAGTAGTCACATACATAATCATAACTAAAGTAGTAAACAGTTCTTCAGCTTCTGCAGAATGTATAACTGGAACACACACCATTAACAATTACACTTATCCATAGTACTCACATACATAATCATAACTAAAGTAGTAAACTGTTCTTCAACTGCCAAATGTACAACTGGAACACACACCATTAACAATTACACTTACCCATAGTAGTCACATACATAATCATAACTAAAGTAGTAAACTGTTCTTCAGCTGCCAAATGTACAACTGGAACACACACCATTAACAATTACACTTACCCATAGTAGTCACATACATAATCATAACTAAAGTAGTAAACTGTTCTTCAACTGCCAAATGTACAACTGGAACACACACCATTAACAATTACACTTACCCATAGAAGTCACATACATAATCATAACTAAAGTAGTAAACTGTTCTTCAGCTGCCAAATGTACAACTGGAACACACACCATTAACAATTACACTTATCCATAGAAGTCACATACATAATCATAACTAAAGTAGTAAACTGTTCTTCAACTGCCAAATGTACAACTGGAACACACACCATTAACAATTACACTTACCCATAGAAGTCACATACATAATCATAACTAAAGTAGTAAACTGTTCTTCAACTGCCAAATGTACAACTGGAACACACACCATTAACAATTACACTTACCCATAGAAGTCACATACATAATCATAACTAAAGTAGTAAACTGTTCTTCAACTGCCAAATGTACAACTGGAACACACACCATTAACAATTACACTTATCCATAGAAGTCACATACATAATCATAACTAAAGTAGTAAACTGTTCTTCAACTGCCAAATGTACAACTGGAACACACACCATTAACAATTACACTTACCCATAGTAGTCACATACATAATCATAACTAAAGTAGTAAACTGTTCTTCAACTGCCAAATGTACAACTGGAACACACACCATTAACAATTACACTTACCCATAGTAGTCACATACATAATCATAACTAAAGTAGTAAACTGTTCTTCAACTGCCAAATGTACAACTGGAACACACACCATTAACAATTACACTTACCCATAGTAGTCACATACATAATCATAACTAAAGTAGTAAACTGTTCTTCAACTGCCAAATGTACAACTGGAACACACACCATTAACAATTACACTTACCCATAGTAGTCACATACATAATCATAACTAAAGTAGTAAACTGTTCTTCAACTGCCAAATGTACAACTGGAACACACACCATTAACAATTACACTTATCCATAGAAGTCACATACATAATCATAACTAAAGTAGTAAACTGTTCTTCAACTGCCAAATGTACAACTGGAACACACACCATTAACAATTACACTTACCCATAGTAGTCACATACATAATTATAACTAAAGTAGTAAACCGTTCTTCAACTGCCAAATGTACAACTGGAACACATGCGATTAGTCCCATACATCTCACCTGTCTCACCTGTCGGCGTCACCGGGAACAGTGTTGGCCGCTGCACATGATGTCCTCACAAGTTGCCTCCAGCACTCTCGATCTTGGCTAAGTCTGACCACCTCCTGGAGTTTCTTGCCACTGATGTTTGTGATGTTTCTAGCAAGTGATGCAGGTGGCCGTCCTCTGTTTCTCTTTCCTTCCACTTTACCTTGGAGGACAGTGGACATCAAGTCTGTTCTCTCATTACGGATTGCGTGTCCAACATATTTCAGTTTCCTCCGTTGTATGAGTACTAGAAGCTTGCGTGTAGTACCCAACTCATTCAGTATGCTTTCATTTGAGCGCCTATCCGTCCATTTGACCCTCAGCAGTCTTCGGTAAAACCACAGCTCTGCTGCTTCCACTCGTCTTTCATCCTCTTTCTTCATTGTCCATGCCTCGCAGCCGTATAACATCACTGGCCAGACAAGACATTTTAAGAGTTTTATCTTAAGGTCTGCTGTTATGCTGTGGTCTTTCCAAATATTGTTCAATTGAACCATACTGTTCTTGGCCATTCCAATTCTCATCTTTATGTCTTTTGAGCATGTTCCATCGTGTGTCTTGACTGAACCTAAATATCTAAAGTCCTTGACATTTTCTAGAGGGACTTGGTTTAGCATGATCTGGTCCTGTCTAGTGTTATATTTGCCTGCAACATGCATAACCTTTGTCTTCTTTGAATTTAAGTCCAGCCCAGCTGCCTTTCCAACCCGGTCTACCCTGTACAGGATCCTCCTAGAGCCTGTAATGTTGTCTGCCAGTAATCCTGTGTCATCTGCGTAGCGTAAATTTGACAGGTTTCTACCACCAATATTTACTCCCATGTCTTCTATGTCTGCTTCTCTCATGATATGTTCAGTGTATATGCTGAAGAGATGTGGAGACAGGATGCAACCTTGCCTTACCCCTTTAGTGATGTTAAAAAATTTGCAGTTTTGATTATTCCATCTGATTGTTGCTTTTTGATCATTATATAATGAAGCTATGAGGGAAACCAGATGTCTTGGAAAACCCATTTTGATCATGAAGTGGAAAAGACTTTGGTGAATCACGCTATCAAATGCTTTGCTGTAGTCAATGAAAACGATGAACATCTCTTGGTCTGTGTTTCTAATCTTTTCTATCAATATCTGGAGTACAAACAGCATATCTATTGTTCCCCTGTTTTTCCTATAGCCTGCCTGACAGTCGGATAGCTCTTCCTCTACTTTTGGCTTTAACCTGTTTAAAATTATTATCAGCAGTATTTTACTGGCATGACTGATCAGTGCAATTGTTCTATAATTGTTGCAGTCTTTGACATTTCCACTCTTATGTAACATGACAAATTCTTGGAGCTTCCAGTCTGTAGGCCACTGACAAGTCTTCCATATCTTGCAGCATAAGTGATGCATTACTTTGAGTCCACCATCACCTGAGTGTTTCAACAACTCTCCAGGAATATTGTCAAGACCAGGAGACTTTCTGCATTTTAGATCTTTAATGGCAGATTCAACTTCGCTGAGCAGAGGTTCAGGTTCCGTATCTCCAGGGATCAATTCCAAATTTGGCTCTAAATTATTTTCATGGCTGTCAGGCTTGCCAAAAAGTGATGTCCCATACATAATCATAACTAAAGTAACAAACAGTTCATCAGAGCAGAAACAGGTCTGACACTGACCACAGCTTGGAGGTGCTTTCTTCAGTGGCTAAGCATATAAAGGTATTTCTGTACTGGTTCATTATGCAAAGATTTTTCTATATTCGATAAATATCTAAAGATCTTTCTACACTGGTTGGTATCTAAAGAAAATTTCTATGTTATTTAATCATCTCAAAGATATTCCTATACTGGTAATGCTTAACTCTTTCCGTGCCAATCGACGATATATCGTCGATATAGGTGGCTGCAGTTGTGCCAGGCAACGATATATCGTTGATATAACTTCGTGTGCTTCATTTAGTTTCCGATGATAGCCGATCCGACCTTTTACTGTAGCCACACGACCGATAACTCTTGTAGTTTTCCGTCGCTTCTGCCCTGAGCAGTTCTTGTGTGTTTACGTTTGTTTTGACCGTGTTTTTCGGATCTTTTTCAACAAAACAATGGAGGTACGTCGGGCGTTGCCAGTGAGCGTTTTAGACAAAAATGTGCACAGAACAGTGACTAATTGGAATATTTTCAAGCTGTAAAAAGCATTCATATCACAACTGGATGTGCCTTTTGGAGTATTCATCTGATTTTGTAAGGGAATCTGCACAGACGATAGGCAGTCTGATTTGTATGCATAATGTGCATGACTTTTTTTTTTTTTTTATTTGTCCTCATTTTATAACCCATATAATCCTAATTTACAACTCCAATATTGTTGTTTTCCATGCATATCCTTATTGCCTGTCCTCTTACCTTTATTTTGATATCTAACATGACTAACTTATGTGAATAATCACATGCACAGTGACCTCAGATATAAACACACCCTAAACAATTTTCAGTCACGCGAAAATGGTCTGGCACAAACGTGGAAAACCCTCTGGCACTCAATGAGTTAAGCATATCAAAGATATTTCTTCATTGGCAAAGCAATTGAAGATGTAGCATTTTTATATTGGTTTAGCATCTCAAAGGTTTTTCTATATTGGTTTAGCATTTCAAAAATTCTTATATATTGTTCAAGCATGTCAGTGTTATTTTATCATCAAAAAAAGCAGTGGAAGAAGAAAAAAGGAGAAAACAAGAGAGCGCAAAGAGAGAGACAGAAAGAGAGAGAGCACAGAAAGTTAAGTTGCTTACAGCCAGCCAACTACTAAAACCAAATCAAAGCACAGAAAGAAAGGGAGAGAAAAAAAGACACAATAAGACAGACAAGACATATTACCTTTTGCCCGATAGCAGACAGAAGGAAGCCATTGATATGAGCCAAGGAGGACACAGGTCCCTTCTGCTCCTTCTCATACACCACCTGACATAACAGCACCACATTTACATTCAGTCATACACACATAAATAAACTCAATAAATAAACAATAATACATTCTGAGCCCTCCCATATACAACATAACACCACCACATTCACCAAAATATCTGCATTCTGATCCTTTCTATATCTAACTTAACACTGCCACAATCATAATATATTTAAGACAGATATATACACATATAAGTGCATAACTTATAATCTGATTCCTAGCATGCACAGCTTCACACAGTCATAATAACAAGTATACGAAATAAATAAGTAAATAGATAAGTAATAGATAAATGTGTAAATCTAACTTCTGATCCCTCCTTTATATTACATAACATACCTTTGAAGTCTCTGGTTTGATAAAGACATAAGACACAGATCATGTTACCTATCTTGTCTCAATGTCTCTGGTTTCAAAGAGACAGTAAAACATACATCAAGTTACCTATCTCTCTCTCCATGTCCGTTTCATAGGCAGTAAAATACAGATCAAGTTATCTATCTTCCTCTCCATGTCTCTGTTTTACAGGCAGTAAAACAGATCAAGTTACCAATCTCTCTCCATATCTCTGGTTTCATAGCTAGTAAAACAAGGTAAGTTATCTATCTTTCTCTCCACGTTTCTGGTTCATAGAGACAGTAAAACACAGATCAAGTTACCTATCTTGCTCTCCATGTTTCTGGTTTCAAAGAGACAGTAAATCAAATCAAGTCACTTATCTCTCTCTCCATGTCTCTGATTTCGCAGACAAAAAGACTGTATTATACACAGTGAGTTACTTATATATTTATCCATGCGTCTGATATCACTGACCTTGACTTTGTTCTTGGTGAGGGGCTGACCAGGCTCAGGGACAACCTCAATGACGTTCAGAATGATGATCTGCCCAACACAATACAACATTCATTACAACAGGAACAACCTCAATGATGTTCAGAATGATTATCTGCCCAACACAATACAACATTCATTACAACAGGGACAACCTCAATGATGTTCAGAATGATGATCTGCCCAACACAATACAACATTCATTACAACAGGGACAACCTCAATGATGTTCTGAATGATGATCTGCCCAACACAATACAACATTCATTACAACATGGACAACCTCAATGATGTTCAGAATGATGATCTGACCAACACAATACAACATTCATTACAACAGGGACAACCTCAATGATGTTCTGAATGATGATCTGCCCAACACAATACAACATTCATTACAACAGGGACAACCTCAATGATGTTCAGAATGATTATCTGCCCAACACAATACAACATTCATTACAACAGGGACAACCTCAATGATGTTCAGAATGATTATCTGCCCAACACAATACAACATTCATTACAACAGGGACAACCTCAATGATGTTCTGAATGATGATCTGCCCAACACAATACAACATTCATTACAACAGGGACAACCTCAATGATGTTCAGAATGATGATCTGCCCAACACAATACAACATTCATTACTACAGGGACAACCTCAATGATGTTCTGAATGATGATCTGCCCAACACAATACAACATTCATTACAACAGGGACAACCTCAATGATGTTCTGAATGATGATCTGCTCAACACAATACAATATTCATTGCCTGTGTGTATGTCTTATCAACAGGACTGAAGATTCTGTCATGACTTTCTGGATGATGCAGATGGGCTTTTGAGGAGATGTACACATACAATATTATCTTGTGGACAGGATGAGGGAGAGAAAGAGTTAAGGAACAGAACCAAAGACAGTATGACTCACCCTTCCCCGTGCCACCACCTCCTCTCCCATGCAGTACGTGGTGCCGATGGCAATGTAGCCTTTCAGACCAGACAGTGTCCCCTCCGACATCAGCTGCACGTTTTTCACTGCCGTGATGTGTTCCCACTCCTCACACTCGTAGCTGGGCAGGGAGGGACACACAATACAGGAAAGTCAAACAATCAGTAACACATATCACCAAAATGCAACTGTCAGATTTTCCCCGACCCCTTCCAACCCAGACTGAGCGTGTTATCACTCACTGGGTAGACTGGACTCATATGGCCAAGTCTCATCCACTTTACAGATGAGAATATCGGACTCATATGGCCAAGTCTCATCCACTTTACAGATGAGAATATCGGACTCATATGGCCAAGTCTCATCCACTTTACAGATGAGAATATCGGACTCATATGGCCAAGTCTCATCCACTTTACAGATGAGAATATCGAACTCATATGGCCAAGTCCCATCCACTTTACAGATGAGAATATCGGACTCATATGGCCAAGTCCCATCCACTTTACAGATGAGAATATCGGACTCATACGGCCAAGTCCCATCCACTTTACAGATGAGAATATCGGACTCATACGGCCAAGTCCCATCCACTTTACAGATGAGAATATCGGACTCATACGGCCAAGTCCCATCCACTTTACAGATGAGAATATCGGACTCATATGGCCAAGTCTCATCCACTTTACAGATGAGAATATCGGACTCATACGGCCAAGTCTCATCCACTTTATAGAATGAGACATTGTCACTTAAAGTACCTGACAAACACTGCAAGTGTCTAAGTACCTGATCAATAACGCAAGTGTCTGTTCATCTTGGAGTTGGTTGACACCAAGATATCTTACTACTACTACTACTACTACTACTACTACTACTATTATTATTATTATTACTATCATATCTTTATTATTATCATCATCATCATCATTGATTATATTATTCTTATTATGATTATTATTATTCCCATCATTATTATCATCATTATTGTTATAAACTGTTATTTACAGCACTGTTCTGTTACGACTTTCTGGCTGATGAGGTTGAGCGCTTGTGGAGACGTGCACATATAATATTATCTGGAGAGAAAGATTTATGCTTCAGGTTCCTCCCCTGGTGGTCAAATTAGTCTTCTTGCCTTTCTGAAGTTTTGGTCAAGAAAAACAAACTGTTTAGACACATCTCTGATGGCTGTACACAATGGATGTTTTCATGTTTCCATGAGCCACCAGACACTGACATGAAGAAACGGAATCTTTAACATGCTTCCTTGATGTTCTGCATGGGTGTGTGTGTGTGTGTATAATGTGTATATATATATATAATATATATATAATATATATATATATATATATATATATATATATATATATATATATATATATATATATATCAAATATACACACACACACACACACACACAAATGGGGATTTTAGGCACCAACAAGTCTATACACATATTGACCTAGGAGATAAGATAAAATTAATCTCCACTCTTTACCCACCAGGTGGGAGGTACCCCTGCGGGGTCGAACCCCAGACTTTTCAACTGGACGTCTGACATCTTACTCACTCAACTACCAAGCCCATCTAACATAACTTGTGAAACAGTGAAGTGCACAAACCTGGCATCTGGAATCATCTCCCAGGTACTGGGCGTGAAGAGCTGAACAGAAAACTTGAGCAGACTGGGCAACACAAACCGCTCATCTGCACATCAAAACACAGTATCTTTATGGGTCAGTCATACTAAACAACACACACATGGGCAGGAAAAACACATGCATGCACACCTAAATGCATCCATGCACAGACACACAGAGAGGTGAGCACTGGCATGGTTGCACACACACACACCACCACACACACACACATACACATGCACACACTGTGCAACAACTTCACTGTGGCAATTGGTGGCTTGAGAAAGTGTGCCTCCAGTGTGTGTGTGTGCGTGCATGCTTATCATCTTCCTCGCGTCGTCCTCCTCCTCATCATCATCATCATCACAGCACTATGAAAAACTGTCCCACATTCAGCTGCTGTTCATGTGGGAACGAAATGGGACAGCCCCCCCCCCCCCCCATTCACCCACCTAAAAAAGTTTTTCTCAAGCCACACTAAATTTGTGCAGACAGATTGGAATGCAGAAGCCATATTCTCCACCACCTAGACCTCCATTATCAAAAGTGTACCAAGTTGTAAGCGTGCGTGTAAGAGACAGAGAAAGAGACAAACTGGAACAGACAAAACTACAATAAGCACTCACTTCTCTCTACAAACTCACAGATAAAAACTATAATAAGCACTCACTTCTCTCTACAAACTCACAGACAAAAACTATAATAAGCACTCACTTCTCTCTACAAACTCACAGATAAAAACTATAATAAGCACTCACTTCTCTCTACAAACTCACAGATAAAAACTATAATAAGCACTCACTTCTCTCTACAAACTCACAGACAAAAACTACAATGAGCACTCACTTCTCTCGACAAACTCAGACAAAAACTACAATGAGCACTCACTTCTCTCTACAAACAACTGGAACAGACAAAAACTACAATGACCACTCACTTCTCTCTACAAACTCACAGACAAAAACTACAATGAGCACTCACTTCTCTCACAAACTCAAAGACAAAAACTACAATGACCACTCACTTCTCTCTTACAAACTCAAAGACAAAAACTACAATGAGCACTCACTTCTCTCCACAAACAACTGGAACAGACAAAAACTACAATGAGCACTCACTTCTCTCTACAAACAACTGGAACAGACAAAAACTAAAATGACCACTCACTTCTCTCTACAAACTCACAGACAAAAAACTACAATGAGCACTCACTTCTCTCGACAAACTCAAAGACAAAAACTACAATGACCACTCACTTCTCTCTACAAACTCACAGACAAAAACTACAATAAGCACTCACTTCTCTCTACAAACTCACAGACAAAAACTACAATGACCACTCACTTCTCTCTACAAACTCACAGACAAAAATTACAATGACCACTCACTTCTCTCTACAAACTCACAGACAAAAACTACAATGAGCACTCACTTCTCTCTACAAACTCACAGACAAAAACTACAATAAGCACTCACTTCTCTCTACAAACTCAAAGACAAAAACTACAATGAGCACTCACTTCTCTCTACAAACTCAAAGACAAAAACTAAAATGAGCACTCACTTCTCTCTACAAACTCAAAGACAAAAATTACAATGAGCACTCACTTCTCTCTACAAACTCACAGACAAAAACTACAATGAGCACTCACTTCTCTCTACAAACTCACAGACAAAAACTACAATGACACCACCCCCAAAAAAATAAACATCACTTCTCTCTACAAACTCACAGACAAAAACTACAATGACACTCACTTTCTCTACAAACTCACAGACAAAAACTACAATGACCACTCACTTCTCTTACAAACTCACAGACAAAAACTACAATGAGCACTCACTTCTCTAAAAACTCACAGACAAAAACTACAATGAGCGCTCACTTCTCTCTACAAACTCACAGACAAAAACTACAATGAGCGCTCACTTCTCTCTACAAACTCACAGACAAAAACTACAATGACCACTCACTTCTCTCTACAAACTCACAGACAAAAACTACAATGACCACTCACTTCTCTCTACAAAACTCACAGACAAAAACTACAATGAGCACTCACTTCTCTACAAACTCACAGACAAAAACTACAATGAGCACTCACTTCTCTCTACAAACTCACAGACAAAAACTACAATGAGCCTCACTTCTCTCTAAAAACTCACAGACAAAAACTACAATGACCGCTCACTTCTCTCTACAAACTCAAAGACAAAAACTACAATGACCACTCACTTCTCTCTACAAACTCAAAGACAAAAACTACAACGACCACTCACTTCTCTCTACAAACTCACAGACAAAAACTACAATGACCACTCACTTCTCTCTACAAACTCACAGACAAAAACTACAATGAGCACTCACTTCTCTCTACAAACTCACAGACAAAAACTACAATGAGCACTCACTTCTCTCTACAAACTCACAGACAAAAACTACAATGACCACTCACTTCTCTCTACAAACTCACAGACAAAAACTACAATGACCACTCACTTCTCTCTACAAACTCACAGACAAAAACTACAATGAGCACTCACTTCTCTCTACAAACTCACAGACAAAACTACAATGAGCACTCACTTCTCTCTACAAACTCACAGACAAAACTACAATGAGCACTCACTTCTCTCTACAAACAACTGGAACAGACAAAAACTACAATGAGCACTCACTTCTCCACAAACTCACAGACAAAAACTACAATGAGCACTCACTTCTCTCTACAAACAACTCGAACAGACAAAAACTACAGAGCACTCACTTCTCTCTACAAACTCAAAGACAAAAACTACAATGAGCACTCACTTCTCCACAAACTCACAGACAAAAACTACAATGAGCACTCACTTCTCTCCACAAACTCAAAGACAAAAACTATACAATGAGCACTCACTTCTCTCTACAAACAACTAGAACAGACAAAAACTACAATGACCACTCACTTCTCTCTACAAACTCCCACTCTCGTTCGTCAGCACTGCTCTTTGGCACTTTGCTGCAGTCCTCGGGCACGCTGATGGCCACAGCGTACAACTGAAAGGCACAATATTGAATAAATTCGCATCATTAGGCAGAAGAGTGGCAGAATGGTTCAGATGTTCACCTACCAATAACTAAACACAAGGTTCCAGGGTTCCTGCAGGAAGCTGGTGGATAGGGTGAGGGAGTGAAAGGGTTAAGTTTTTGCAGCTGGCGGACAGGGTGCAGGAGTGAAAGGGTTAAGTTTTGGCAGCTGGCAGACAGGGTGCAGGAGTGAAAGGGTTAAGTTTTGGCAGCTGGCGGACAGGGTGCAGGAGTAAAAGGGTTAAGTTTTGGCAGCATGGCGGACAGGGTGCAGGAGTGAAAGGGTTAAATTTTGGCAGCTGGCAGACAGGGTGCAGGAGTGAAAAGGTCAATAACCAGCCAAAAAATCCCAGCTGACACTTTTTCTTTCAAGAATTCTCATTTTTCTCACAGACATTGTTTTGTCTACACTAAGCAAGTGGTACCTTGCTGCAAAGTCTACATGCTCCATCTTCGACAGGTGAGAGTGCAGGCCAGTTGTTTTCAAGTTTCTGTAAATCACTGGACACTGACAATGACTACAGGGCCTGCAACGGGCCAGCTGATGTTCCGCATGCGTTTTCACATCAAGAGGGTTTAACCCTAACGCACCGTATGCCCGGTTTATCGGGCTGACGTAATCAAGTCAGTATATCGAATGCCCGGTAAACCGGTCTTCTCAAAGCCACGTGGATTGATAGTACGTGGGTCTAAAAATTAGCAACCAATCACAGCCAATTCTCGTTGTTAGTGCAGGATTTCAATTTTGCAAATTGCGCAGTGCTTTCTTCTTTGTTGTGCACAGAATTTTTCTCCTTTTTTGTGAATTATGAAGCGGTCATGTGAACCGAGTGAACCCAGTACCTCAACTGGGAAAAGAGCAAGATCACAGCGTTTCACAACGCAACAGGCACTTGAATTAGTGACACTTTCTTCCGATGAAGAGAACAAATTCGACAAAGATTACATGCTTAGTAGCAGTGAGAGTGATTCGAGTGAGGATGAAGAAAGTATCGATGAAAGAGGGGAAGGGAGAGGAGTTAGAGAAGGGAGGCGTGGCCCGCAAACAGCTGATGGCGGAGATCAAAGTGCAGATCCAGGTTGGAGTAATCGTTTCCCTGCAGCAGCTGTTGATTTGAATTTCAATGATGATAGCACAGGACCAAAGAACATTCCAGATAAAATAACAGATGAAAGTCAGCCTTTCGAATTCCTTTCTCTTTTTGCTGATGACGAGTTTTGGAAGAACGTACTTGTGCGTCAAGAGGGGGTCGACATGCTGGGTGGATTGGCATACCAAGGTGGAGTACTGGCGTTAGATCAAAGGTCTGTCTATTGGCTGTATTGTATTCAAGTTTCATGTCTCTGTCAGTTCTTTACCACGAAATCAATAAATATGCTAGCTATACGATTTTAATCATTTTTTTGCCCAGGAAATAGATGCTGTTTTCCAATGGACATGAGGTCTGAGAGGGTTAAGTCTTAACTGGTCTGCACACATGCTGGCTTAGCCTTCTGAGTCCCTCACCCTATCCAATGATTGCAAAAACTTAACCCTTTAACTTCTTCACCCTATCCACCGATTGCAAAAATGTGACCATTTGACTTCCTCACCCTATCCACTGATTGCAAAAACTTGACCCTTTGACTTCTTCACCCTATCCACTGATTGCAAAAACTTGACCCTTTGACTTCTTCACCCTATCCACTGATTGCAAAAATGTGACCATTTGATTTCTTCACCCTATCCACTGATTGCAAAATCTTGACCTTTTGACTCCCGCACCCTATCCACTGATTGCAAAATCTTGACCCTTTGACTTCTTCACCCTATCCACTGATTGCAAAATCTTGACCCTTTGACTCCCACACCCTATCCACTGATTGCAAAAACTGCAGGATGCTGGTGGACAGGGCCAAGGAGTGAAAGAGTTAATAGTTCAGAAAATCTCCACCCTTTACCCTCCAGGTGGGAGGTACCTAGGCAAGGCTCAAAACCTTTTGAAGTTTGACGTTTTACCCACTTGACTTACTGCATCCATCATTGGCATGCAACACGACACATTTTCAGTAGCTCTGACCTTCATCTCTGACCAATTTTTATGCAGTTTGTTGGCTGAAATGTTTTGAGACACAATTTCACCCAAATTTTATTTAAAACTTGTCCGTATACCTGCTATTTTCTCCTGCTCAACAGAACAACAGGGAAGTCTCTGCGGCTGGTTTTTCCCTATGTTTTGTGTATTTGTTTCTTTGCTGTCCTTTGTGTATGTTTGACAAAGAACATTGGCCAAAAATTTGCGCTTGTTTGTTTCGTGCTTTAAATATGCATTCTCATTCTATTTTTGTGTGTTTCTGGTTCCTAGTCCTTCAGAAGGGAACGAAAAACGAGTCAGACCCGTGTGCCTTCTGGCCTGCGCAAGCTATAGATCCGCCACAGCAGTTGAAAATCATGAATAGCAGGGCTTTCGTCTGGCTGCCCTGGTATAAAACATTGGAGAGATAGGTTGATTTCTCAGGTCCCTCCCCTTGAAAGCCAATTAGTCATTCTTGCCCTTCTGAGTCTTCGTAAAAAAAATTTAAAAAACAACAAATAAATAAATAAATAATTTTTTTTTTTTAAAAAGGGTGACGCTACAAGTGCGCTCTCACAATGAGAGCAGCATATTTCATACGGTAAATCCACTGTGAAAAAAAAAATTATGAATATGTATATGAATATGAATAATTGCTTGAACACCGGCAGTCACTTCGATTTACACTACATTTGCTCACATACATACACACAGATACAGATACATACACATGCACACAGATTGACAGATGAATATGAATATAGAGTACGAAAATGAATATGAATATGAATATGACTATGACTACTTGCTTGACTGAAAGTTGTCACTTTGATTTAGAATCCATTTTGCTGACATGCATACACACAGATACACATACGTACAGACGGATATACATACATACACACAGATACACATACGTACAGACAGACATACATACATACACACAGATACACATACGTACAGACAGACATACATACATACACACAGATACACATACGTACAGACATACATACACACAGATACACATACGTACAGACAGACATACATACATACACACAGATACACATACGTACAGACGACATACATACATACACACAGATACACATATGTACAGACAGACATACATACATACACACAGATACACATACGTACAGACAGACATACATACATACATACACACAGATACACATACGTACAGACAGACATACATACATACACACAGATACATATACGTACAGACAGACATACATGCATACAACAGATACACATACGTACAGACGGACATACATACATACACACAGATACACATACGTACAGACATACATACATACACACAGATACACATACGTACAGACAGACATACATACATACACACAGATACACATACGTACAGACATACATACATACACACAGATACACATACGTACAGACAGACATACATACATACACACAGATACATATACGTACAGACAGACATACATGCATACACACAGATACACATACGTACAGACGGATATACATACATACACACAGATACATATACGTACAGACAGACATACATGCATACACACAGATACACATACGTACAGACGGATATACATACATACACACAGATACATCTACATACACACATACACTACATACACACATACACATACATACACATGCAAACAGATATACAGATAAATACATTTCCCTGTGCGGCAATATAAAATTATCACACACACAAAAAAGGCAAAAAAACACCAAGAAAACAACAGGACCAACCTTGCTGTCTGGGTGATAACAGAGGAAGTGGGGGGTGCATCTCAGCGGCACTTTGCGTATGGGCCACGATGCATCGTACGTCACGTGGGTGGGCAGCACACAAATACGCAGCTCGCTCTGTTGTAAACGAAACAGCAAAACGAAGATCGTTTTGACACTTGTATCATAAATGTATCCTAGTCTCTAACCCTTTAATCTCACATACATGCCTGCAGAGAGGTGTATGTGTGCACACACACATGCAATCATTCTGTCTGTCTCTCTCTCTCTAACACACACACACACACACACACACACACACACACACACACACACCACACACACACACACACTCTCAAATACACACAAGCAAGCCACAAAAACACAAGCATGCACACACACACACGCTCAAACACACACACACACATACACTCACACAAACAATCTTATTTTACTTCAGTGGGCTTCTTTTTCTTAATACATAGCCATTACATTCTACACAACACTACTTAACCCTTTCCCACCCTCACCATCAGAAAGCTGATGGACAAAGTTAAGTAGTAAAACTGTTAGCCCTACTCACCAACTGCAAAAACTGAACCCCTTTTGGCTCTCTCACCCTATCCACCAGCTTCCTGCAGGAAGATGGTGGATAGAATGAGGGAGTCAAAGCGTTAAGTTTTTGCTTTGCTAGCATGGCTGACAAAGCAGGATGCTGGTGGACAGGATACGGGAGTCAAAGGGTTAAGTTTTTGCTTTGCTAGCATGGTTGACAAAGCAGGATGCTGGTGGACAGGATACGGGAGTCTTGTTCTTCTCCTTCTATCCATCATATCTGGCGATGAATGTGGCTGTTTTTCCCAGTCCCCTCAGGCCAAGATAGAGTTTAGAGCTCAGGTTTAAATGATAATGACTAACCTGCTTGTTGAAGTACAGAAACCCGTTGGGGCAGTTGACATTGTGGAAAGGGGCGAAACTGGTGACCCAGCCGTCGATACCCATGGGGTGAATTCGCAGTGAGCCTTTGGCGGTCATGAACAGCCAGTGTGGGTAAGGTCCACACACAAACACCTGTACAGACATACAGACAACCAGAATATTCACCAGTGTGGGTAAGTCACACACACACACACACATACACACCTGTACAGATAACCAGAATGTTAACATCATCAGCATCAAACACATACTATAAAACATTTCAAGAGCTATTCATATTCCATCATTTGAACTCTTTCATTTTCTGCCAAGATGGCAAAGTGGATAGGGCATCAGAAAACCACGCAGAGGTTACAGAGTTATTGTTACTGTTGTTTAAAGCCCAGCCGACTGCACAGAGCCATATCAGGGCTATAACCATCTCAAAATGTACACCATACCTCACTGGAGAAAGAAAGAACACCTGGAGAAGAAAATTAAATAAACATATCAATGCATTAGCGCACTATGGATGTACCTCTGGCGTTGACCCCCTCGTCCAGTTTATCACCAGGGGATTTAAAAAATCAAACCTGAATACAAATACAAACATAACTAAGGACACTAAAACCTACATAAAAATGGGTCTAAATTACCTAAAACTGCTTCTGCACAGCACATTTCCTTAGAGTCAAAATGCACTTTATACCTATACCCAAAAGTGAATCTTCAGAGAAAGTATGTAAGGCTTTACACAACACATACAGGTAAATGGACCAGAAAGGCAGAAAATGATAAGAAGAGATGACAGAAAGCAAAGGAGCAAGGCAGAAACAAAGAGAGTGACAGAAAAGAGGAAATTTCTAGCACAGAATTTCCAGAAGGTGGGGGATACTGTTTATATTTAAACAGCCCCTGGCATCCCCACGTGGGAAAGGGCATGTGTAGGATCCTGCTCGGTTCATGGTTCATGGGGAAGACTGGAGATTTTTCCAATCTCTACATCAGCATGCGTGCAAATCTGCTAGTGCTTGTGCCCTCTGCTAGTGCTTGTGCCTTCTGTTAGTGCTGTTGCCCTCTGCTAGTGCTTGTGCCTTCTGTTAGTGCTGTTGCCCTCTGCTAGTGCATTGCTTGTGCCTTCTGTTAGTGCTGTTGCCCTCTGCTAGTGCTTGTGCCCTCTGTTAGTGCTTGTGCCCTCTGTTAGTGCTTGTTCCTTCTGTTAGTGCTGTTGCCCTCTGCTAGTGCTTGTGCCCTCTGTTAGTGCTTGTGCCCTCTGTTAGTGCTGTTGCCCTCTGCTAGTGCTTGTGCCTTTTGTTAGTGCTTGTGCCCTGTATATGTGCTTGCAGAACTACTTGCTACTATTAAGAACAGTCTGTCTTGTTTTGTTGTTTTGTTATAACCAATACAATTCTCATTCTATCTGCTATTATTAAAAAAATTGTGACATCCAGTACAATTTCATTCGATTTGCAACTATCAAAAATTGTGTTTGTCTTGTTTTGTTATATACAATACAATTCTCATTCTGTTTGCTACTATTAATAATGATGTGTCTCGTTTTGCTACATCCAATACAATTCTCATTCTATTCGCTACTATTAAAAATGGTGCCTGCCTCGTTTTGTTATATCAAATACAATTCTCATTCATAGTCATGTTCATTAATATTCATGTTCATATTCGTTTCTTTCGTCACGGTGGATTTGCTTGGGCTGCTCCCCCCTTGACAATGCGTCACCATGGTGCAGCAGCACCCAAATTTTTGTTTTTGTTTCTTGACAAAGACATTACAAAGGCAAGAAGGCTTATTGGCCTTCAAAACGAGGAACCTGGGAAGAGAAATCGACCTGTCTCTCCAATTTCTATATTGTACTGCGAGGACATTCACAACCCCCTTCTTAAAGTACACGCATAAACTGTATTGCGTATACATTCACAACACCCTTCTCAGGGCACACCCCATGAACTTGTATTGCCTTTCACAGCTCAAAACATGTACATTCCCAAGGTACACCCATAAACTGTACTGCCTTTCACAACTCAAAACATGTACATTCCCAAGGTACACCCATAAACTGTACTGCCTTTCACAGCTCAAAACATGTACATTCCCAAGGTACTCCCATAAACTGTACTGCCTTTCACAACTCAAAACATGTACATTCCCAAGGTACTCCCATAAACTGTACTGCCTTTCACAGCTCAAAACATGTGCATTCCCATGGTACATTCATAAACTGTACTAAGTGTACAATCCCCATAAACTGTATTGCCTTTCACAGCTCAAAACGTGTACATTCCCAAGGTACTCCCATAATCTGTATTGCCTTTTACAGCTCAAAACATGTACATTCCCAAGGTACTCCCATAAACTGTACTGCCTTTCACAGCTCAAAACATGTACATTCCCAAGGTACTCCCATAAACTGTACTGCCTTTCACAGCTCAAAACGTGTACATTCCCAAGGTACTCCCATAATCTGTATTGCCTTTTACAGCTCAAAACATGTACATTCCCAAGGTACTCCCATAATCTGTACTGCCTTTCACAGCTCAAAACATGTACATTCCCAAGGTACTCCCATAATCTGTATTGCCTTTTACAGCTCAAAACATGTACATTCCCAAGGTACTCCCATAAACTGTACTGCCTTTTACAGCTCAAAACATGTATATTCCCAAGGTACTCCCATAAACTGTACTAAGTGTACATTCCCAAGGTACTCCCATAAACTGTATTGCCTTTTACAGCTCAAAACATGTACATTCCCAAGGTACACCCACAAACTGTACTGCCTTTTACAGCTCAAAACATGTACATTCCCAAGGTACTCCCATAAACTGTACTGCCTTTTACAACTCAAAACGTGTACATTCCTAAGGTACACCCATAATCTGTATTGCCTTTTACAGCTCAAAACGTGTACATTCCCAAGGTACTCCCATAAACTGTACTAAGTGTACATTCCCAAGGTACTCCCATAAACTGTACTGCCTTTCACAGCTCAAAACGTGTACATTCCTAAGCACTCCCATAAACTGTACTGCCTTTTACAGCTCAAAACGTGTACATTCCCAAGGTACTCCCATAAACTGTACTGCTTTTCACAGCTCAAAACATGTACATTCCCAAGGTACTCCCATAAACTGTATTGCCTTTCACAGCTCAAAACATGTACATTCCCAAGGTACTCCCATAAACTGTATTGCCTTTTTCAACTTACCCCTGAGTAGCCGGACACATCATTGAAACAGCGCAGACGCTGGATGGTGTCCAGGTCAGAATGGTCTTCCTCCTCCTCCTCCCCCTTCCTGCGCTGACGACTGCGCATCCTCTCTTTCAAGATGAGGCCGTGGTCAATCTTCTTGAATCGGAGCTTGAGTCGTTTGTCTGCTCCCGTGGAATCGCTGGCTTGAAATGGGAACGCCTCATAGATGAGTAACTCGTCTTCCACCAATGCCTGTTGCAGAAACCACGTCAAACCATTCATAGAATTACTGAAACTTCTGCAGAAGCCATGTCAAACCATTCATGGAATTACTGAAACTTCTGCAGAAACCACGTCAAACCATTCATGGAATTACTGAAACTTCTGCAGAAACCACGTCAAACCATTCATGGAATTACTGAAACTTCTTTAATTACTATATCAAATATGTCTTGTCTGCAGCAGTCTTGCTGTTTGTCACTAATTAGTTTTCAATCAACACATACACACACCCTAACGCACTCTTAAACAGACACACAAGCACACATACAAACACTCACCTGAAAACACACACACACACTCTCTCTCTCTTACACACACACATACACAACACATACATAAGCATAAATGAAATAACAGGCCTGGAGAAAAGGGTGAGATTTGTTAGGATCCCCACCACGCGCGCACACAAGCACGCACGCACGCACGCACGCACGCACGCACGCACGCACCACACACACACACACACACACACACACACACTCACTCACTCACTGTCTGTCCCTCTCCCTATCTCTCTCACACACACACACACATACCCTCTCTCTCTCTCACACACATACACACACACACACACACTCACACACAAACAAACAAAAATGCACACACACACAAACACACACACCCATCCACCTCCACCCAAACACACACACACACAACAACAAAAAACATCCACATGAACTGACCAGCAGAAAAGGGTGTGATCTGTTGTGACCCAGACCGGCCACCAGTATTTCCTTCAACCGGGGCATCTCTCCCACGCTCTGTCTGCTGGTGTTGGGCATGGCTGTCGATGTGGACGGCAGGTTAGCCGCACTAGTGCTGGAGGACGGAGTGGATGTCCCTGACGGCCTGCACACACACACAGGAAGAATCTTAAAAATAAGCTCTGTTAAAGTAGTGCGTTGCATGTGCAGAGTTTTAAAAATTAACTCTTTGACTCCTGCACCCTGTCCACCAGCATCCTGTATTGTCATTCATGCTGGCAAAGCAAAAACTTGACTCCTTGATTCCCTCACCCCATCCAAAAGCTTCCTAGGGTGAGGGAATCAAAGGGTTAAGTTTTTGCAGATGGTGGACAGGGGTGGGAGTCAAAGGGTTAAGCTGGGACAGAGTGGCAACCCTCTGATAAAGTGTTAACCCTTTGACTCCTGTACCTTGTCCACCAGCATCCTACATTGTCAACCATGCTAGCAAAGCAAAAACAACCCTTTGATTCCCTCACCCTATCCACCAGCTTCCTGCAGGAAGCTGGTGGATAGGGTTAGGGAATCAAAGGGTTAAAAGTCTTTGCAGATGGCGGACTGGGTGTGGGAGTCAAAGGGTTACACTGGGATGGAGTGCTGGCAACGCTCTGATACAAGCATTAACATGACCACTTTCCCAGCTGCCTCCTCTTTCTCTCCCATTATGTAACACATCAGTCCCAATTTCTGATTCAGCTAAAAACCTTGGTGTCTGCATTGACTCTACCCTGTCCATGAACAACTTTGTTTCTCAAACTGCCAGATCTTGCTACTATCATCTCCATCGTATAAGCCTGATCAGGAAGTATCTCTCTGTCGAAACAACTGCAAAACTCGTTCTCTCCTTCATAATGTCTCGTATTGACTATTGCAATTCACTCCTGTCTGGTCTTCCTGCCTCCACCATTCACATCCTACAGCGCATTCAAAACAATGCTGTACGCCTTGTACTCAAAAAGAAAAAAGCTGACCACATATCTCCTCTCCTGGCACAACTTCACTGGCTCCCTGTATCAAAGCGCATACAGTACAAACTAGACACCATGTGCTACAAAAGCCTCAATAACGCAGCCCCCGATTACCTGTCAAGCCTACTTGAGATCTATCTTCCCTCACGTACCCTCCGCTCTGCCTCCGATCCTC
Organism: Monoplex corrugatus; assembly: GCA_030674185.1. Lineage (NCBI taxonomy): Eukaryota > Metazoa > Mollusca > Gastropoda > Littorinimorpha > Ranellidae > Monoplex > Monoplex corrugatus. The sequence goes on from JAPXFY010000020.1 coordinate 64,324,589, forward strand.
TGACTTTTCGCTTTCCACGCACTAAGCTCAATACCTATGGTCCACGAGCCTTCTCTGTTTCTGGTCCACTCTCCTGGAACAAACTTCCTCTCTCAGTCCGTCAGCAACCTACTTTTGCCTCCTTCAAGTCCGCTCTCAAAACTCACCTTTTCTCCTCTGCATAAAATCCTAACCTCACTCAACCCCCCTCTGCAGCCTGTCTCCGCTCGGAGGGGAATCACTTTGTTTTAATATATAATTGTATATGATGTGCTCTCTGTGGTTTTCCATTGGTTTTATTCTTGCTTTTATTGCTTTTATTCTTTTCTCCCCATTTGTGGCCATGCAGTGTGTGTGTGTGTGTGTGTGTGTGTGTGTGTGTGTGTGTGTGCGTGCGTGCGTGTGTGTGCGTGCGTGCGTGTGTGCGTGTGTGCGTGTGCGTCTTTTCGGCGCTTGGATTTGATTTTGTCGAGATTTGCGCTATGTAAATATTGTAATTATTATGTATGCATGTGCGTACGTATGTATGTATGTATGTATGTATGTATGTATGTATGTATGTATACGCTTAGATTTATGTATGTATGTATGTATGCATGTATACGCTCAGCTTAGATTTATGTATGTAAGTATGTAGGCATGTATGTATGCATGTATACGCTCATATGTATGTAGGTATGTATGCATGTATACGCTCAGCGCTTAGATTTGATTTTATAAAAGATTTTGCGCTATATAAATAAAATATATTATTATTATTATTATTAAAAGTAAGACAGCTCTTGGGTTCGATTCCAGGGCAGACAGGAACTTTCCTTCCAAGGAGACTTCACTCGACTTGCATGGTGGGCTATGGTGTTACTAATTCAGATAGTACAGAAAAACCCCAAGGCCATCAGCCCCAACCAGCTCCTAGCCTGAGATGAATTTTCTATGTGCTCTATGGGAAGACTGGGGACCACACAGTCAAGTCTCATCCACTGTATGGATGCATCAGTGAGGGTATTGCTTGAATTTCATGAACAACACCACAGGTGTCTGTATCTTTCAGGCCTGACTGATGCCAGGATAGGCCTGACTGATGCCAGGATATCTTATGAAAGTATGCTCAGAATACAGCCCTGTCAATTCAAAACCAAACCACCAGAATCACCATTTGCAAATGTATGTGACATGGCTAAAAAAAAAAAAAACTAGATGAATCTGCAGTCACTGCTCAGTAAATGACAGTACTCTGAATATCAATGTACTGTATCTTAAACAGCAGCCAACCCACATCCCCCAGTTACGCTGTATGTTTGTATAGTTGTTTAAAAATCAACAATAACCACTGACATATCAACTCTCTGTTGGTGCTAGTTAATCTCTTAAGCATAATCTTTCAGAAAATATAAAAATGTCACACTCATCTGTTTGTGATGAATTAGCAGCCTGATTTTTAATTACAAACGAAATTTTAAATGAACAGACATCCCTTACAGACAAATGTAATATTATATTCCAGAGTCAAACAACAAATAACATTTAAACACTTTAACATACATACAGACTCACACACACAAATACAAACACACACACACAAACACACACATATCCACACACATCTATACACAAAACACAAACACACACATCACAAACACATACCCACTCATGCACACACAAACACACATACATGCACGCGCATACACACACACACACACACACACATACACACACACACACATGTACCACATCACACCACACCACACCACACCACACCACACACACACACATACACAAAACACACACACACACACACATCACATTCATAACATCTCCCACTAACCCAGAGGGTGCCTGCTTGCTGTCTACAATCAACTTGGGACCCATGGGAAAACTTTTCACATAGTAACACAGAGTGAAGTCTGGCAGGCTGTAAATCTGAAACAAAACACAACCACCCACACAATGCCAAGTCAGAACATTCAAAGACGGCAGGATTTCTTTCCAAGTACATGTTTGGCTAAATATACTATGTCAGACTGTACTCATTTAACCCTTTTCCTACCAAGAAAATAGGTCACTGTACTAACTATTAACCAAGTAATGTTAGAGAGAGAAAGGCCGGAGGGGGTATTGTCAGAAAACAAGGTATATCATGCCATTATTGCCGCTTTAAACGTCGCGTAAATGCAGAAAGGAAATGACAAGAGTACACTCCCTTTGTGGGAAAAGGATTCACATCAGCAATGCGGTCATTTTCTATTGATATACTCGAAACTGAAACTACGGTTCAGGGCATGAAATCCTCGTGACATGGTCCACAGAGAGAGAAAGCTGAGTCACGAGGATCTCGTGACGCGGTACGGAATGTGTTAAGTGCCAGTAGATTGCCCTATCCTGGCCTGATTTAGTCATTAGTACTAAAAACATTACCCGACGGAGGTTATTGGAAGCGGACATGTAGAAACTCCTCAAAAATGCAAAATCACAAAAAGAAAAAAATGCAAAAAAAGGATTTGAATATAGGGACATGGAATGTACAGACTATGTTAGAATTAGGAAAGCTCTACCTACTAATCAAAGAATTAGAAAGGAGCAAGATGAACATAACAGGGCTCTGTGAGGTTAGATGGAGTGGGCAGGGACTTTTTACTGTAGGAGAGCATACAGTTGTATATAGTGGAAATGAAAAAGGTGGCTCAAGAGGAGTAGCAATTGTGCTGGACAAAAAGCATGCTGGAGCTCTGAAAAGCTATAATCCAATTAATGACAGATTTCTCACTGTCAAAATAAATACCAAATATGCTGTTTTGAACATAGTTCAAGCCTATGCTCCAACATCCACTAGCTCAGAAGAAGAAATAAAAATTTTTACAATGACCTCCAAACTATCAGAGACAAAATCCCCAAAAAGGAAATATGCATTGTGATGGGTGACTTCAACGCTAAAGTTGGAGAGGGGGCTGACACAGAATGTGGAATAGGACCATATGGTTTAGGAGAACGAAATGAGAGAGGTGACATGCTGGCTCTGTTTTGTCAGGCAAATGAGATGAACATCACAAATACTTTCTTCCAACAACCACTGCGCAGAAGATACACATGGATCTCTCCAGGAGACAGGTGTCATAATCAGATTGATTATATTATCATTGACAGATCCTGGAAATCAACTGTCCTCAATGCAAAAACAAAGCCTGGAACAGACTGCGACACGGATCACATTCTTGTGACAACCAAATTAAGAATGAAAATATTGAAGAAGCCTAAAACCAAATCGACGCCAAAGTTCGACATATCAAAATTAGAAAACCCTGAGCTGGCGTTAGAATTTAGTATAGAAACAAGTAATCGTTTCTTAAAGTTACTTGAAGTTTGGGATGAAAATGACTCATATCCTGATGAAATCTAGACAGACATAAAAAACACACTGACCAAAATCTCTGAAGAAAAACTAGGAAAAGAAAAGAAAAGGAAAAAAGCTAAGCCCTACATAAGTCAGGAAGTGATAGATCTGGCAGAAAAGAAAAGTCAAGCTCGAAAGCAGGGAGAGCGGGAAAAATACTCAGCACTGAAAAGGGAAATAAAAAGTAAAGTCAGAAGAGACAAAGCAAATTGGCTGGCACAAGAATGCAGTAAAATCAATGAACACAACGAAAACAGGAAGTCAAGGGAGCTCTTCAAACAAATAAAAAAAGTGAAAAAAACAAATTTCAAAGCAACAAACCAATGCATCAACAACAAGGATGGTCACACTCTGACTGAACCAGATGATGTCTTGGATAGGTGGAACGAATATGGCACATAAACTTTTTGGCAAGCCTGACAGCCATGAAAATAATTTAGAGCCAAATTTGGAATTGACCCCTGGAGATATGGAACCTGAACCTCTGCTCAGCGAAGTTGAATCTGCCATTAAAGATCTAAAATGCAGAAAGTCTACTGGTCTTGACAATATTCCTGGAGAGTTGTTGAAACACTCAGGTGATGGTGGACTCAAAGTAAATGCATCACTTATGCTGCAAGATATGGAAGACTTGTCAATGGCCTACAGACTGGAAGCTCTAAGAATTTGTCATGTTACATAAGAGTGGAAATGTCAAAGACTGCAACAATTATAGAACAATTGCACTGATCAGTCATGCCAGTAAAATACTGCTGATAATAATTTTAAACAGGTTAAAGCCAAAAGTAGAGGAAGAGCTATCCGACTGTCAGGCAGGCTATAGGAAAAACAGGGGAACAATAGATATGCTGTTTGTACTCCAGATATTGATAGAAAAGATTAGAAACACAGACCAAGAGATGTTCATCGTTTTCATTGACTACAGCAAAGCGTTTGATAGCGTGATTCACCAGTCTTTTCCACTTCATGATCAAAATGGGTTTTCCAAGACATCTGGTTTCCCTCATAGCTTCATTATATAATGATCAAAAAGCAACAATCAGATGGAATAATCAAAACTGCAAATTTTTTAACATCACTAAAGGGTAAGGCAAGGTTGCATCCTGTCTCCACATTCTTCAGCATATACACTGAACATATCATGAGAGAGGCAGACATAGAAGACATGGGAGTAAATATTGGTGGTAGAAACCTGTCAAATTTACCTACGCAGATGACACAGGATTACTGGCAGACAACATTACAGGCTCTAGGAGGATCCTGAACAGGGTAGACCGGGTTGGAAAGGCAGATGGGCTGGACTTAAATTCAAAGAAACAAAGGTTATGCATGTTGCAGGCAAATATAACACTAGACAGGACCAGATCATGCTAAACCAAGTCCCTCTAGAAAATGTCAAGGACTTTAAATATTTAGGTTCAGTCAAGACACACGATGGAACATGCTCAAAAGACATAAAGATGAGAATTGGAATGGCCAAGAACAGTATGGTTCAATTGAACAATATTTGGAAAGACCACAGCATAACAGCAGACCTTAAGATAAAACTCTTAAAATGTCTTGTCTGGCCAGTGATGTTATACGGCTGCGAGGCATGGACAATGAAGAAAGAGGATGAAAGACGAGTGGAAGCAGCAGAGCTGTGGTTTTACCGAAGACTGCTGAGGGTCAAATGGACGGATAGGCGCTCAAATGAAAGCATACTGAATGAGTTGGGTACTACACGCAAGCTCCTAGTACTCATACAACGGAGGAAACTGAAATATGTTGGACACGCAATCCGTAATGAGAGAACAGACTTGATGTCCACTGTCCTCCAAGGTAAAGTGGAAGGAAAGAGAAACAGAGGACGGCCACCTGCATCACTTGCTAGAAACATCACAAACATCAGTGGCAAGAAACTCCAGGAGGTGGTCAGACTTAGCCAAGATCGAGAGTGCTGGAGGCAACTTGTGAGGACATCATGTGCAGCGGCCAACACTGTTCCCGGTGACGCCGAGACAGGTGAGACTAAAAACAATTACTGTTACTGTTCATCATCATCATCAGGTGCCCTGCCACATGGCGTTGGCACCATGGACTTCCAACCATCTCTATCTCTCGTTGCCCCCAGCATCTCCCCCACCCTCTTCATCCCCAGCCACTCTGCAAGTCCGTCCAGCATTCTCTCCCTGGGTCTACCTGGTGCTCTCTTTCCCTCCAGCTTTCCCGTTGTGACCAGGTGCTCCAAATCCCCCTTCCTCATAAAATGGCCTATAAATGTTGCTTGTCTTTTCCTAATCTTCCTTATGAGTGATCTATTTGTGTCTGCCTCCATCAAGACTGTCTCGTTTGTTTTCTTTGCTGTCCATGGAACTCTCAACATTCTTCTGAGAAACCACATCTCGGCTGCCTCGATCCTGCTCTGGCTTTGCTTGCTGACTGTCCACGCCTCGCATCTGTACAACATTATTGGTTCTATATAACATTCAAGGACTCTCTTTCTGATGTTAATTGATAGGCATTTGTTGGTAAGAATGCTTGTCATCTTCTTGAATGCTGTTTTGGCTTGGCCGATTCTGCCACCTATTTCCGATGTGCTTCTGCCGTCTGATGAAATGACCGTTCCCAGGTATTTGAACTTATTAACCTGTGTCAAGGTTGTGCCATTTGTTTTTATTTTGCAGGAGGGGATTTCATGTTTTTTACTGTTACTGTTATTGTCACATAAAGACTAGCTGACTGCACTGAGCCATAGCAGGGCTATAACCATTTCAAAACATACACAATACTTCAACTGGAAAAAAAATGGGAAAGAAAAATTAGATACACATACCAATGCATTTGCACATATAATCTAAGGATACGCTCTTGGTGTTGACCATTCCATACAATTAATCACCAGGGGATTTAAAAAAAACATACAAACACAAACATAATAAGGACACTAAAACATAAAGACAGGAACATAATAAGGACACTAAAACATATAAAAACAGGCCTAAATTACCTAATATTGCTTCCGCACATCACATTTTCCTGGAGTGAAAATGCATTTCATACATGCACTCAATCATCAATTCTAAGAAGAAAGTATGTAAGGCTTTGTAGAACACATACAGGTAAATGGACCAGCAAGGCAGAAAATGCGAAAACACCCAGCATATGCATGTCCGTCAAAGATATGGACTATGCAACAACATAGCGGAATGTGGTCACTTCACTTAACAGCTTGAGTTCTCCATATACGTAATGTCTAGGCAGTAACGTGGGTTTAGAGAACAGCGCTATACTAGAACGACTCAAAATAATAATGTCATTAGGATTTATAGTAATAATATCATGATGATATACCAAAAGGATTACACTGTTTTCTCATTATATATCTGTATCACAATATACCTATTTCTTGTGTATGTGACCTCCCAACACGAAATCAGTCTTAACCCTGATCGCGGTTGTCGCGACAATAGTTGCGCCCCTTTCTCACTGCTAGCACAGGGAAGTCGCGACAATGGGCGCGCTGGTCAGTGACCGACTTTCGCGAGGTCAAGGACGCGTCCCCTCAGTGGAAAATTCCACTGACCGTGTCAAGTGCGTAGTTGCTTGACTGAAGCGCCCTGTAACATGTATATTCAGCAGTTTGACTGAGAGTTTGAGTTTGTGGAGTCCTTTTATCCAGAGGGCGTGGCGACACTCAAAATGGCTGGCAGACGACGACGCGACCAGTTTAGAGATTTTTTGAACGAATTTTTTGCGGACGAAATCGCCGATGCCCGGGAAGGTGAAGACCTGCAAGATGTCTTGGAGGGTCTTATGCTTCCTGGAGATGCCAGGCAGATCGACCAGGCCCCATCCAACAGAAATTTTGACGATGATGTGGCGGAGGGGTGGATGAGCGAGGAAGGCGAACTCGTCAACATGCCATTCGCGAGAGAGTCGCGACTGCTCGTTGATGACAACTTCCCCGATAATCCCCAACCTCTTGATTTCTTCTCTCTATTCATTGATGAGAGAATCATCGATCTTTTAGTTGAGCAGACTAACCTCTACGCCCAAAGAAAGATCGATGCTGGCAACCTGAAACCACACTCTAGGTAAGTTTCCGTTTTTTGTTTCGTATACGCCCCCTTTCGCGTCTTCCTCTCTCTCTCTATTTACCTCTCTCTCTCTATCACTTTTTACCTCTCGTTCCCGTTCTCTTTCTTTCTACACTCTCTCCTCTCTTTTTTCATCTCTCGTTTGCTCACTTGTTTGTTTGTTTGTTTTTTTGCTGAAATAGTTATTTCCTCCATTGATTTGCCCACTCTTCTGTTTTTTTCTGTCTCTGCTCCTCCTAGCTCCCTCTCTGTGCAATTCATGTGTTTCTTTTGAGTAATTTAGAAAGGAGACTTAGGTGTGTGAGCTTTTCTCTGTGATGATTTTCTACATCAATGGCAGATTTTGTTTTTCTCCTCACTGTAAATGAACTTGTTACAATCCCTCTCTATCATTGGTTTTCTCTTTTTGCCTTGAATGAAAAAAATGTGGTTGTGTGTGTTTGTATGAGTGTGTTTGTGTGTGATGTTCTAGATAAATAATTGCATGTTCTTTGATTGTTTTAGTGAAGCATTGTATCAGAGTGTGCATGTGTATGCTAGCAAATATGTTTATGCAAGCATATGTGTGTGTGTATGCGAGTGTGTGTGTGTGTTTACATGTTATGCTTTTATTATTTTTTTTCTCTTTCTCTGTGTGTAACAAAGTGGGTTTATTCCCAGGTTGCATCACTGGAAACCTCTGACCAGGGCAGAGATGAGGGTGTTTCTGGCACTCTGCATTTCAACAGGCCTCGTCATCAAGCCTACCATCCCAGAGTACTGGTCAGCGGATGAAATCACAGAGACGCCATTTTTCGCCAAAAACATGACATCTCTGCGTTTTGAAGCCATCCTCAGTAACTTCCATCTTGTGGACAACACAGAGGATGACTTCACCGACCCCCTCTTCAAAGTGAGGCCTTTCTACAACCACCTGCGGGCCAAGTTCCTGGTCTACTCGCCAGAAAGGGACATCAGCTTTGACGAAGCGACATGTCCCTGGAAAGGCAGACTCCGCTTCCGGGTGTACAATCCTGCCAAGCCTACCAAGTTTGGCATCAAAATGTATGAGGCATGTGAGGCCAAGTCAGGGTATGTGCTTGGCATGGATATATACCAGGGTTCCACACGAGGCACCGACTTCTCCGAGGCACTGGGCATCGAGCAGGAGCTGAACATCACCACCCGCACTGTCCTCGGCCTTCTCAGCTACAGTGGATTGTTGGACCAAGGGCATCGCGTTTACATGGACAATTACTACACCAGTCCAGAGCTCTTCACCCAACTCTATCTGCTGAACACCTATGCTTGTGGTACAGTGCGTACAAACAGGCAAGGCATGCCACGTGTCTTCAAGAAGGCGAAGAGGAGGGCAGATAGAGTTCAGCTGACCCAGGGACAGAGCATCTTCAGGCAGAATGACCATCTTCTGGCCCTGAAGTACCATGATAAGCGCGATGTCCATATGCTAACAACAATCCACAGCCCCACTGAAGTCAAGCTGGACAAGCGGGATGAGGCAGGCAACCCCATCTGGAAACCAACCTGCATTGTGGACTATATCCGCAATATGGGGGGGGTGGACACTTCTGACCAAATAATTGGTAATTATTCCCTGCTGAGGAAAACTGTGAAGTGGTGGAGGAAACTTTTCTTCTATCTCTTCACAGTAGCACTCTGCAATGTTACTGTCTCCACCGGAAGTTTGCCAACAATACGTTGACACACTATCAGTTCCGGAGAGAGATTGTGCGTCAGCTGATTCTCCAATCTCCTGATGCACCAAAGCCAGTTGGCAGAGGGAAGAAGAGTCTGAACCCCCCACTGAGGCTGACTGGCATGCACAAGCCTGTACATCACATTGCCAAAGAAGGAGCCAAGAGGAAACGCCCCATGCGTGACTGTGTTGCATGCAACAGACCCAAAAAAGATCGTGCTGGGTTCAAGCGCAAACAGTCGGCCTTCAAGTGTGAGCAGTGTGATGTAACCTTGTGTGTGCCAGAATGCTTCAATATATACCACAGCAGGGTGGATTACAAGAGGGTTTTGCAGCAGCCTGGTGAGCCTGCCCCTGGTCCTTCTGGGGACCACTGACAGTCTCATCAACACGCCTGTCCTCACCTGACATTTCACCTGTTTGGCAGAGGTATTTACCTTCATGTTGATTTATATTTGATAATGAATTGATGAGCAGTATTCCTCATTCATTTCTGAACATATTTTGTATAACATTTATTGTTCAAAAACAAATAGTTTTTGAGATATAGCTCATTTAAACTTACTACCGTTTTTTTTGTTTTTTTCTGTTCGTTATATGACCAAACACAGTGTTTACATAGGTACGAATTATAACCAGGATAAGGGTTAACTAGCATTTTGGGCATTTTGAGATATACATATCACTGGAAAGTGTACACTCTGCTGATTATTTTGGTACTTGAATAAAGCTTGTACTCAAAAAAATGTAGACGTTATGTATATTTAAAGTCATTAAGTTGTATGACAGCCATTTTGAGAAAACGTCCTCTAAAGTTTCTATGTACTCTCCTACATATTTTTTTAAAAAAAATTTCTTTATTTGGTGGCTTTGATCTGGTTTGTTTCTAATTTTAGCTGTCATAATCGGAAAGGTGCACCAAAGAGCTTTCTGTCAGTATATTACATGTGAGGGTCTGTACAGGTTACGATTCGCAATAAGAGACAAAAATAGGTACTTTTGGTAAGAAATTGCATTCTTTCTGCTACGATCAGTGCATTAACATACCATTTCAAACTGATTAACTCCCCTACATTCTCCCATAGCGACATCGTTCCATTTGGATCTATAAAATCTATTAATAAAAAAGGCTGTACGCTATACATCAGTTGAAACTGCAAACATTTCTGAGTGTTATGGTGTTTAATTTGATAATATAAGCTATAACATAAGTTAATATTTGACGAAATGGCATGCTTTTTGGTAAATGTACTGTCAGTTTTGTGAAAAATCATAACAATTCTCATAACGGAAAAAGAGTTAATATTTTTTCCAGAAAAAACAAATTCTGCGGTGGGTAGATTATAGTCCACAGAAATCAATTTTGAGAAAAAGTCAAAACACCCCAGATAGACCCTCAGTCACCTTTTCAACTCCTAGTGCCGTTTGACTGACTGTGAGTTAAAACTGAATTGGTGGTGGGAGGTCACATATGTTACCCACCTCCAGAGCTCCATTCTCCCTGGCCACAAGGCCCCAGTATGTGGGCTCCACTTTCTTGTTGGTCTCCTCTTTGCTAAACACACACATATAACACACACCCAAATGAGGTGATGACTCTCACTTCACAAAATCCAGCTTGATAGTCTCTTGAGAAACTCTTTTATCTCTCTCTGAAAAAATGCCATTTATCATTTCTCTTCCCAAATGACTTGTGACTGTTCAACCATTCTTTCTCCTAGCTTCCAGAAGTTTCCATCTAAGACCTTAACCTGATCTGTTCCAGATTCAAAGAATCAATTTTCAAAATTAAAACATAAAATAGCGAATAATGATGTTAACTACTCAATGCTTCACATATTTTCAATTGCTACTAAAGTGGCAAAGAAAAGCAGCAAACAAAAAAGAACTAACCAAACAAATTGTAAATTGTGCAAACATATTCCATTTCACAACTTACTACCAAGCATATCAAACATGAATATTTAAACAAAGACAGTGGCAGCCAAAAAGCTACAGACATTTTTTTTTTTTTTTTTTTTTTTTTTATTTGGAGAAAGTGACATTCATTTAAAGACCCAACAGGAGATCACACTCACCTAGTGGACTGTTGAGGCTGGGCAGAAGAGGTTGATGCGCTAAACGAAGAGTTGAATACTGACGTGTCTGATTCCCCATACAACAGTTCGTCCTCGTCATCTATATTGCTGCAAATCGATCTGGGATACACGTTACCACTCAAACGACATACACACACAAACACACCTACACATACACTTTTTTTTTAATCGATAACTTTTCTTCCTTTTCCCCACTCTCCTCATCTGTTTTTAAGTCCACAAACTGACCAGAAAGACTTCATCAAAATGTAAATAAACAAAAAAACATTGTGATAATATTACTGCAAAATAATCAGGATTTGTTTTGTTTATTTATCTATATATTATATAAAATAATAAATATATTCCACATACATCTAAAGAGATCTCCATATCATATAAAGAGATCTCTATGACTCCACATCATATAAAGAGATCTCTATGACTCCACATACATCTAAAGAGATCTCTACAACTCCACATACATCTAAAGAGATCTCTACAACTCCACATACATCTAAACAGATCTATGCGACTCCACATACATCTAAAGAGATCTCTACAACTCCACACACACATCTAAAGAGATCTCTACAACTCCACACACACATCTAAAGAGATCTCTACGACTCCATATACATCTAAAGAGATCTCTATGACTCCACACACATCTAAAGAGATCTCTATGACTCCATATACATCTAAAGAGATCTCTACAACTCCACATACATCTAAAGAGATCTCTATGACTCCACAACATCTAAAGAGATCTCTATGACTCCACACACATCTAAAGAGATCTCCACGACTCCACATACATCTAAAGAGATCTCCACGATTCCACATACATCTAAAGAGGATCTCTAAGACTCCACAAACATCTAAGAGATCTCTATGACTCCACATACATCTAAAGAGATCTCTATGACTCCACATACATCTAAAGAGATCTCTACAACTCCACATACATCTAAAGAGATCTCTGACTCCCACTACATCTAAAGAGATCTCTATGACTCCACATACATCTAAAGAGATCTCTATGACTCCACATACATCTAAAGAGATCTCTATGACTCCACAACATCTAAAGAGATCTCCACGACTCCACATACATCTAAGAGATCTCCAGATTCCACATACATCTAAAGAGATCTCTAAGACTCCACATACATCTAAAGAGATCTCTATGACTCCACATACATCTAAAGAGATCTCTATGACTCCACATACATCTAAAGAGATCTCTATGACTCCCACACATCTAAAGAGATCTCCACGACTCCACATACATCTAAAGAGATCTCCACGATTCCACATACATCTAAAGAGATCTCTATGACTCCACAAACATCTAAAGAGATCTCTATGACTCCACAAACATCTAAAGAGATCTCTATGACTCCACATACATCTAAAGAGATCTCTACAACTCCACATACATCTAAAGAGATCTCTGACTCCACATACATCTAAAAAGATCTCTATGACTCCACATACATCTAAAGAGATCTCTACAACTCCACATACATCTAAAGAGATCTCTACAGCTCCACATACATCTAAAGAGATCTCTATGACTCCACATACATCTAAAGAGATCTCTATGACTCCACATACATCTAAAGAGATCTCTATGACTCCACATACATCTAAAGAGATCTCTATGACTCCACATACATCTAAAGAGATCTCTATGACTCCACATACATCTAAAGAGATCTCTATGACTCCACATACATCTAAAAGATCTCTATGACTCCACATACATCTAAAGAGATCTCTATGACCCCACACACATCTAAAGAGATCTCTATGACTCCACATACATCTAAAGAGATCTCTATGACTCCACATACATCTAAAGAGATCTCTATGACTCCACATACATCTAAAGAGATCTCTATGACTCCACATACATCTAAAGAGATCTCTATGACTCCACATACATTAAAGAGATCTCTATGACTCCACATACATCTAAAGAGATCTCTATGACTCCACATACATCTAAAGAGATCTCTATGACTCCACATACATCTAAAGATCTCTATGACTCCACATACATCTAAAGAGATCTCTATGACTCCACATACATCTAAAGAGATCTCTATGACTCCACATCATCTGAAGAGATCTCTACAGCTCCACATACATCTAAAGAGATCTCTATGACTCCACATACATATAAAGAGATCTCTATGACTCCACATACATCTAAAAATATCTCTACAACTCCACATACATCTAAAGAGATCTCTATGACTCCACATACATCTAAAGAGATCTCTATGACTCCACATCAATCTGAAAGAGATCTCTACAGCTCCACATACATCTAAAGAGATCTCTATGACTCCACATACATCTAAAGAGATCTCACGACTCCACATACATCTAAAGAGATCTCCACGATCCCACATACATCTAAAGAGATCTCTAAGACTCCACAACATCTAAAGAGATCTCTACAACTCCACATACATCTAAAGAGATTCTACAACTCCACATACATCTAAAGAGATCTCTATGACTCCACACACATCTAAAGAGATCTCTATGACCCACATACATCTAAAGAGATCTCTATGACCCACATACATCTAAAGAGATCTCTATGACCCCACATACATCTAAAGAGATCTCTATGACCCCACATACATCTAAAGAGATCTCTATGACTCCACATACATCTAAAGAGATCTCTATGACTCCACAACATCTAAAGAGATCTCTATGACCCCACATACATCTAAAGAGATCTCTATGACTCCACATACATCTAAAGAGATCTCACGACTCCACATACATCTAAAGAGATCTCTAAGACTCCACAAACATCTAAAGAGATCTCTACAACTCCACATACATCTAAAGAGATTTCTACAACTCCACATACATCTAAAGAGATCTCTGACTCCACATTCATCTAAAGAGATCTCTATGACCCCACATACATCTAAAGAGATCTCTATGACCCCACATACATCTAAAGAGATCTCTATGACTCCACATACATCTAAAGAGATCTCTATGACTCCACATACATCTAAAGAGATCTCTATGACTCCACATACATCTAAAGAGATCTCCAAATACATCTAAAGAGATCTCTACAACAGAGATGAACACTTTTGGCTCCACACTACAGTAAGTATATCCAATGAATAATTCTGTAAAGTTATGGCAAGATCTACAAAGTTTTCCCCAATATTATGTTAAGCTTTGGTTTTCTCACCCCTCATCCATGGAGACCACTCTCTCAGCCGGTTTGGAGACCTTCTCAATCATCTGCTCGTCAGAACGAATCCCTGCCGTTGTGAAGAGACCGCTGACGTCTTTGTATGTACACACTTCGATGATTCTGGGAGTCTGAAACAGACAGGACAAAACCATTCAGCCATCTGCCAAAACGAAACAAGTCTTAAAAACAAACACATTCAGATCTGTCGTATGGCAAACACAGGCAACAGTTTTCCCTTCAGAAAATAGCCTCTCCTACTTACACCATGAGCGCAGAAGTCAGAGATACCAAGCCTTAAGGCGCCTTTTCACAAATCATGGTACCAAGTAAATGCCAACAAGGTCATCTTCATCAGACAAGAATGATGCTTGCCCACTGATGTCCTGTCAGGGGGGAGTAGCGATGGGTCCTGCACCTGATCAAGATCCACCTCAGCTACCGGATGTCTCTCTTGTCTGTCTTCTTGTCCCAGCAGGGGTTGCAAAAAGAATGCCTTTGATCACTTCTCTTACCACCAATCCCCATGAGAGCCAGCAAAAAACATTTCTAAAGAAATAAAAGAAAAAAAAACCAGCTTTATTCATCACCAGATGTAGCCTGACCACACAAACACAAGATTTTACATTAGATGTCCTGTGTTTTGAATGCACAGCTGCATTTTCCCAGCCATTCTGACACCCTTTAGTTGCCAGCCAGCATCGCCTGCGAGAGCTATTTTTAACCAGGCAGGGTCGACCAAAGTCTTATCTCTGTAGCGCGTCTTTGTGCTCAATAATAATAATAATAATTACAATATTTATATAGCGCAAAATCTTGATAAAATCAAATCTAAGCGCTGAAGCAGACACACACGCACGCACGCACACACGCACGCACGCACACACACGCACGCGCACACACACACACACACACACACACACACACACGCATGGCTATAAATGGGGAGAAAGAATAAAAGCAATAAAAGCAAGAATAAAAGCAATGGAAAATTATAGAGAGCATAGCATATACAATTATATATTATAACCATGTGATTCCCCTCCGAGCTGAGACAGGCTGCAGGGGGGGGGGGGGGGGGGGGGGGGTTGAGTGAGGTTAGGATTTTATGCGGAGGAGAAAAGGTGAGTTTTGAGAGCGGACTTGAAGGAGACAAAAGTAGATTGCTGACGGACTAAGAGAGGAAGTTTGCTCCAGGAGAGTGGACCAGAAACAGAGAAGGCTCGTGGACCATAGGTATTGAGCTTAGTGCGTGGAAAGCGAAAAGTCAGAGGATCGGAGGCAGAGCGGAGGGTACGTGAGGGAACATAGATCTCAAGTAGGCTTGACAGGTAATCGGGGGCTGCGTTATTGAGGCTTTTGTAGCACATGGTGTCTAGTTTGTACTGTATGCGCTTTGATACAGGGAGCCAGTGAAGTTGTGCCAGGAGAGGAGATATGTGGTCAGCTTTTTTCTTTTTGAGTACAAGGCGTACAGCATTGTTTTGAATGCGCTGTAGGATGTGAATGGTGGAGGCAGGAAGACCAGACAGGAGTGAATTGCAATAGTCAATGCGAGACATTATGAAGGAGAGAACGAGTTTTGCAGTTGTTTCCACAGAGAGATACTTCCTGATCAGCCTTATACGATGGAGATGATAGTAGCAAGATCTGGCAGTTTGAGAAACAAAGTTGTTCATGGAGAGGGTAGAGTCAATGCAGACACCAAGGTTTTTAGCTGAATCAGAAATTGGGACTGATGTGTTACATAATGGGAGAGAAAGAGGAGGCAGCTGAGAAAGTTTCTGACGGGTGCCAATAAGGATAGCTTCTGTCTTGTCGTCATTAAGCTGAAGTTTGTTGAACGTCATCCAGTTCTTAATGTCCGAGTAACACTCAAGCAGCGGGACAGGTGAAAAGGGTGTGGGGAGTGGAAGGGAAGGGGAAAGATGCACGCTATTAATAGCCGGCAGGGCAGAGCCAACTAAAGTACCTCGGATTTGTGAGCCGTGAATGTCTTGTGCTTTGAGAAACATCAACCCGACTTCTGTTTACTCAACCAAGGCCTTCCAAATATTTCCCAAAGTAGTCTTAAATACAGTATTTCACATATTAGTCTTAACCCTTTGATTCCCACACCCTGTCCTCCAGCATCTGGCATTGTCACCCATATTAGCAAAGCAAAAATTTAACCCTTTAACTCTCACCATATCCACCAGCTTCCTAAACCTTTTTCCTTTGACTCTCTCACTATATCCACCAGCTTCCTGCAAGAGGCTAGTGGGATATAGTGAAAGAATCAAAGGGTTAATTTTTTGCAGCTGGTGGATAGGATGCAGGAGTCAAAGGATTAAAGAAGCAATGTATATTGTCAACTAAAATCCATTTGATCCATTCAAAATACAGATGTGTGTCATACAGTGTAAGATCTAACAACTATGTCAAACAGTGTAAGGTCTAATCAGGTGCCTCACACATGATGGAAAGTCAACAGAAATTCACCATCTAATACCACAGATCCATTGTATTTGAATGGATTCTATTTTCCTCAAAGTTTTGACAAATGCTGACAGCGCTATACGTGTAGAATTGTCCCAGTACAGTGAATCTCTTTTTGGCAGACTCCAAGCCCAAACTCTAAACCAAACACAGTTTTCTCACATTTTAACCTTACCTATGTAACACAGTCACCTCTAAAATCTCCTGTCTTACCTGCAGTATTGGGGGTTTGATGACGTTCAGCCTGACGCCAGAAGCATAGGTGTCACTCTGTTTCAGGGTCAGCATCACCACCTGACCTTCCTCCGCCATCAGCAGGATATAAGGATCAGCCACAGAGCAACGCTGAATGGGCGACCCGATGTCTATAGGAATGTGCTGCAGCTGGTTGACTGAAACACCAAAGTTCAGTTATGTTAAGAAATGACTATTATCATCTCTGTTTCATTTCTCGGACCACACCAGTGGCCACTGAAGCTATGTCAATTGTTCACAACGCTATGAAAATGCATCAAGATAGTGATAACAATCATGACGCCATACAATTTCCATTCTAGATAAGAGACTGTGCAACAAGGCTGTATACTCTTTACTTACTTTCATAATATATCCTGGAGTCAACCAGGCTTGAAAGATACAGAAATCTGGAGTGTTGCTCGACACCTTCAGTGGTATCTGTGAGGTGGGCGAAACTCGACTGTGTCATCCCGGTCTTCCCAATCAGCCCTTTAGCAACTCAATTTGGGGTAGGAGCTGGGTGGGTTCAGATCTGAACCCACAACCTTTTGGGCATCAGTATATGGTGCTTACCACTGCACCAGGAAACAGGTCTGACTATCATGATCTTACGTGTCAGAATATTCCTGTTCTATTTTTTTTTTTTTTTTTTTTTTTTTTTCCTACAAGACCGAAAAATACGCCGGTCTTGCCAGCACCCTGAAGAAAGCAGGTCTGCGGGTCAAAATCTTCGCCATAGAGGTCGGGGCAAGAGGGTTTGTGGGCACCTCCGCTTATGATCTCATGAAACAACTCGCCATTTCTGGGAAGAAGAGGACTAGAGCCCTTAAAGCGATGGCAGAGGCAGCAGAAAGGAGCTCAAGCTGGATCTGGGCAAGGAGGAACCAAAAAAGTGAACTTCATAAGGATTAAATTCCTACAGATGATGTGTGCCCCGTTAGCACATTGGTAAAACCGCGTACCGCAGTTCTGAAGCGCAGAATCGCCCAGGTTCGATCCCCGGCGTGGGAAAAAAAAAAAAAAAAAAAAAAAAAAAAGACAACAGCAGAAGGGCATCCAGGAGTCATGACCTGGATGTGGCCCGGCCCCCCGAGAGTGTAAGGAATTCAGGGCCGAAACACTTGTCTAAAGGGGGTTACTTCTCTGAAGACCTTCTGTTGTCTAGCTCTCCCTAGAGTTTCTTTCTACCTGCACATGGTCAGTCCATTGACTTCCGGGAATAGTTCGGAGGACATTCGGGAAAGACCGAAGGACACTGGGAAAGACTAGATCTGCGGGCTTTGTGGGTTGGCTTCCCACCTTGCCTTTGATAACATGCCACGAGTTTTCCAAATGAAAGATGCTCCCAGGATTCACCGAAAGGGGGAGAGAATGATGAATCCATCGGCACTGACTCCATCACGACTGGAAACGCACAACGGACCATGATTAATGACCAGTTGGAATTTCCGTGTGCGTGTGGAAGGAGATTCACCACCAAACGCGGCATGAAGATCCACAGGACAAAAATGGGCTGTTTGAAGACACATACGAACCAGCAGCAGCGCACTGCGATAGCAGGTGAGACGTTGGATGACCAAGGCCAGGAATTAAACCATAGTGCCAAGGACATCCACGCTGACGGTTCTGATGCGGATTTTGCACAAGCTCTTAACGCCAAACGTGGAAAACTCAATTTGCCGCCTGCCGGTGCAAAAGAACAATGGGAGAAATTAGATGAGGAACTTGTCCTTAAGCTGAATGCGCTAATAAGGAACAGTACGCTGGAACACAAACTTGACACATACGGAGACATCATATACTCTATCTGCAGGGACACTTATGGAGTGAAGCAGCCAAAGACAAAAACGCCTCCCCAGAAATCCAGAAGACAGCAACAGATGGAGAGCATCCGGAGGGAGAAAAGGAAGCTTAAAAAGCGAATGAAAACTGCCTCAGAATTCGAGAAGCAAGGGCTCCTGGAACTCTGGAAAGATCTGAAGGCCAAACACAATGCTCTCAGCAAAGTGGAATCAGCAAGGCGAAGAAAGAGCAAAAAGAAGAAGACTCAAGATCGTTTCTTCAAAGATCCCTTTGACTTTGCAAGAAAGCTGTTTGAACAACCCAAATCAGGGACTCTCACAGTGGGCAAGGAAACCCTAGAGCAGCATCTCAGGGAAACATATTCCGATTCTCAGCGCGAGGCACCACTTGAAATCCAAAATCTGGTTTGGCCTGCAGCGCCAGAAGGAAAATTCAATAACAAACCACCAACACTGGATGAAGTGAAGAACGTAGTAAAGAAAGCCAGAGCCAAGTCAGCACCTGGACCAAACGGAATACCATACCTGCTCTACAAGAAATGCCCAAAAGTGCTCGAGTGGCTCCACAAGATGATTCGATCAGCATGGAGGAACCAGAAGATCAGCGACCAATGGATGAGAGCTGAAGGAGTGTACATTCCGAAGGAGCAGAACTCCAGCAGCATCAATCAGTTCAGGCCAATATCACTTCTGAACGTCGAGGGGAAAATCTTCTTCTCTGTTATGGCAGCAAGATTGACAAAATACCTGACTGAAAACAAGTATCTGGATATGTCAGTCCAAAAGGGAGGCATACCAGGAATGCCTGGATGCTTGGAACATGCCACGTTGATTTGGGATGCCATCCAAAAAGCAAGAACAGAGAAGAGAGACATTGACGTAGTTTGGCTTGATCTGGCGAATGCATATGGATCAGTTCCACACGATATGATCCAGCTGGCTCTTGAAATGTATCACATCCCAGAAAACATCCGAACAATGCTGAGGAAGTATTTCCAAGGGTTCTCAATGCGGTTCTCTACCAAAGAATACACCACGGACTGGATAGACCTAGAGGTGGGCATTGCAATGGGCTGTGCAATCTCTCCCATACTGTTCGTGTTGGCAATGGAAGTCATCTTGAAAGCTGCAATGAAGAGTTCAGGTCCAGTGAATCTGGGAGATGGATACCAGATGCCTCCTCTGAAAGCTTTCATGGATGACACAACAGTCTTGTCCACGGATGAGGAAGAGACACACCAAATCATAAAGCAGCTGGATGAGCTGGTGGCCTCTTCAAGAATGAGGTTCAAACCTAAGAAATCCCGAAGTCTCTCACTGCGAAAAGGAAAAGTGGCAGATTCAGTCAAATTCATGGTAGCCAACCAAGCCATCCCCACTGTCACAGAAGAGCCAGTAAAAAGTCTCGGAAGATGGTATGATGACTCCCTGAAAGACACACAAAGGGGATGTGAAACCAAGCAAACAGCAGAAGAAGGCCTGAAGAAAATAGATAACTGCGGACTGCCAGGCAAATACAAAGTCTGGTGTCTACAGTTCATGCTGATACCAAAGCTGCTGTGGCCACTGCTAATCTATGACATTTGCACCAGCACAGTCGAAGCAATGGAAGCCAAAATCAACAAATACACAAGAAAATGGCTCGGTGTCCCACCTGGTCTCACTGATGTTGCATTCTACTGTCGTCAAGCAATGCTGAAGCTACCTCTGAAATCCATAGTGGAGGAATACAAAGTTGGAAAAGCAAGACTGTTGAGCATGCTGGAGGAATCGGAGGACAATATCGTGAGAGCAGTTCACCCAAAGCTGAGAACTGGCAGAAAGTGGAAAGTCCAAGAGGCTGTAAACAATGCCAAGAGAAACCTCAGCATCAAAGAAATAATTGGACACACGCAAACCAACAGACAGGGACTGGGAGCAACAAAAATGCAGTGGTGGTCCAAAGCCAAAGGGAAGGAAAAAAGAGACATGATCATACAGGAGTTGAAGGAAGAAGATGTCAAAAGAGTGCAGAAGGCAGTCCAGCAAGGTCAACAGGGGCAATGGACAACATGGGACAGTGCACTCCAAAGAAGTCTCAGCTGGAACGATATGTGGCACATGGCTCCTCTAAGGATAAGCTTCCTCCTCAGATCTGTATATGACCTGCTCCCCTCGAATGCAAACTTAGTGAAATGGGGGAAAGCAGACGACCCAGCATGTCCGCTCTGTCAGAAGAAACAAACAGTGGAACATGTCCTAAGCTCTTGCAAAGTAGCGCTAGCCCAAGGAAGGTATACATGGAGGCACAACCAAGTTCTGAAAGTGATCACAGATGTGGTTAGCGAAAAAACCATGACCCCAAACGCACCAATTGCTATGACAACGTTCTACAAAGCAGGAGGGAAACAGGTCTGGCCCGAAAGGGCTATGACAACCAGCACATTGCCAAAGGGTCTTCTGGATGGAGCAGTCGACTGGGAGTGTACAGCAGACCTCCCAGAGTGGAGAAATTACCCAGATGTCATCAGCAAGACAGGCATGAGACCAGACATCGCTCTCCACTCTGACTCCTCGAAACAAGTGATTCTGATAGAACTCACTGTGCCATACGAAAGCAGAATGGAAGAAGCACATATCTACAAGACCGAAAAATACGCCGGTCTTGCCAGCACCCTGAAGAAAGCAGGTCTGCGGGTCAAAATCTTCGCCATAGAGGTCGGGGCAAGAGGGTTTGTGGGCACCTCTGCTTATGATCTCATGAAACAACTCGCCATTTCTGGGAAGAAGAGGACTAGAGCCCTTAAAGCGATGGCAGAGGCAGCAGAAAGGAGCTCAAGCTGGATCTGGGCAAGGAGGAACCAAAAAAGTGAACTTCATAAGGATTAAATTCCCTACAGATGATGTGTGCCCCGTTAGCACATTGGTAAAACCGCGTACCGCAGTTCTGAAGCGCAGAATCGCCCAGGTTCGATCCCCGGCGTGGGAAAAAAAAAAAAAAAAAAAAAAAAAATAGACAACAGCAGAAGGGCATCCAGGAGTCATGACCTGGATGTGGCCCGGCCCCCCGAGAGTGTAAGGAATTCAGGGCCGAAACACTTGTCTAAAGGGGGTTACTTCTCTGAAGACCTTCTGTTGTCTAGCTCTCCCTAGAGTTTCTTTCTACCTCTACAGTTAGAGAGCACGCTACATCATAAATGTTGCTGACTTCTGGCACTGGATAAAACCTTTACTACAATTTTTATGGCATGGCATGGGGATGAGGGAGAAGATAGAGATTTTTTGAGACAGAGAGAGAGAGAGAACAAATGCATGCATGTGTGTGTGTGTGTGTGTGTGTGTGTGTGTGTGTGTGTGTGTGTGTGTGTGTGTGTGTGTGTGTGTGTGTGTGTGTGTGTGTGTGTGTTTGAGCGTCTGTGTGTGAGCGTTTGTGTGTGTACCACATGTATGTGTAATTAAGCCAAAGATGTGAGTGTTTGTGTATGAGTTTCATACAAAGTGAAAGACAGAGAGAGACAGCATGCTCGCGCGTGTGTATGTGGTGTGGTGTGGTGTGGTGTGGTGTGGTGTGGTGTGGTGTGTGTGTGTGTGTGTGTGTGTGTGTGTGTGTGTGTGTGTGTGTGCCTGTGCGTGTGCCTGTGTATATGTCTAGGCATTTTCATGTAAGAGCATGCGTCTGTGTGTGAGTCTGTGTTATACAACTGTGCATGCCTGCATGATCATGTGTGTACATGCCTACTATAGGAGACTACCAATGGCAAACAGACGCAGCTCACACACAAAACAATCCAACAAAACAGATTACGACAACTTTCAAAACAGTTCTGAGCAATTACCTCCCTCCAAAAGATGGATGGTGGATGGAGAAACTTGCAGTACGTACTTCCGTCCCCCGAGGTTGGCCACACACAGCGTGCGGGCAGTGGTGGAAAACCCGCTGTGATCCAGCTCATTGATCTCCTGGCCTGTCTGCAGAATCTGTACACACAATCCATTTCCTTTAACCCTTTTCCTACCACGAAAATAGGTCACTGTACTAACTACTGACCAAGTAATGTTAGGAGAGAGAAAGGCCGGAGGGGGTATTGTCAGAAAACAAGGTGTATCTTGCCATTTTTGCTGTTTCAAACGTTGTGTAAATGCAGAAAGGAAATGACAAGAGTATACTCCCTTTGCCGGAAAAGGATTCACGTCAGCAATGTGGTCATTTTCTATTTAAATACTCGAAACTGAAACTACCATTCAGGGCACGAAATCCTCATGATGCGGTCTACGGAGAGAGAAAGCTGAGTCACGAGGATCTCGTGATGCGGTACGGAATGTGTTAAATGAGATATCAAAACAAAGAAAAAGAAACAAACAAAACAAAAAGTGGACTGATAATTTTTCCTCCTTTGGCCCTGAAAACAGTACTACAAGGAAATCTTAGGGACGAAGGCAGAGAGGACGACCAACAGCGTCATACATTCACAGCATTGAGGAGATAACCAGGACATCTGCTAGTAAAGCAATGAGAATCTGAAAGAGGTGCAAAAAGACAGTCAAGACATCAACTGCGGCAGCTACCATAACAAGTGATGAAGTCGACAAGTGACAGGTGAGGCCCTAAAACAAAAACTGAAATATGGATAAGGAACATGTTCTTGTTTGTAAATCAGGTCTTAATCGTTATAATCCGCAGAATAAAATGTAAAAAGAAAATAAAACTGACATTTTCTGTTGACTGCAGTAGTCCGCCTTTTCCATTATCTAAGAATTTCACATTTCAGGATGTCAAGCTTCTGATATCTAAGAATTTCAAATTTCAGGATGTCAAGCTTCTGATATCTAAGAATTTCAAATTTCAGGATGTCAAGCTTCTGACATCTAAGAATTTCGAATTTCTGGATGTCAACTAAGCTTCTGACATCTAGGAATTTCACATCTCAGGATGTCAACCAAGCTTCTGACATCTAGGAATTTCACATCTCAGGATGTCAACCAAACTCCTGACACCTAAGATCTCAGGATGTCAACCAAGCTCCTGACAGCACATAGCTGTTTGCTGACTGACCATTTATAATGTTACATCTATTCTCACATTCATTAAGCTTACCATTCTCTGTTGGAGACACTACCAATATGCCATACACAATTTGATCAATACCATGCAGTGCACCAAAAGCTTGCAGGTTATCAACAAAGATGACTGTTAACCAGTCAGCGCGGGGAATTAGAGGTCATACGCTCAGATCTGTAACTGTCCAAAAAATAAAACCTGTTCACTGCTTCCGACCGAATATTCGATTGGTGACCTTTCCCTCTTTTTAGCCAGAAAACCCCAACACTTTCAATGACATGTGATATACTATGTATGTGTGATGTTTTACAATCTTTTCCGCCCATGCAATTGAAAAGGTGACCCCCTACTATTCAGCGACTGTAAACAATGGTGGACGAACTCGCTTCAACACTGAGTGTCACTCGGGCCCGAAAAACAACTTATACAGCAAAAGAAGTTGCAGAAATCATTAGTTGTGGAGCTGATTCTGATTTGCAGTCAGCTGATTCACTCGATAAGAGTAAAAATGACAATAATCTGGTGCATGTAGGCGCTAATTCGATGTTGATGTCCGAAGTCGGACTTGACCCAGATCAGAGTCAGTGACATTACTAGCATTGGTGATCGTAAAAACGAAAGTACTGCTGCTCCTGGTGTGTTGTAAAGTATACTGAACAAGAAAATATGTAGTGTTGTGGGGTTTTCTGGGCTGGATGAAGAGATATGAATTTTGTTTTATTTTAAGTCAAAAGGTTTAAAATTCTGTGGCACAGGCGATTCACCTCTTTATTTACGCTTTGGCACTGAAAGGGTTAACATGGATTTTTTTTTTGTCCCAATCAGCTCCGACAGCTGAGCACGCTATGGGCTTGTTGGGAGGACTGGGATCACATAATTAAGTCTCATCCACTTTATAGATGTATCTTTGACAGTGTTGCTCAAATTCCACACTAACACCACTACAAGTGTGGGGATCTCTTAGCCGTGGCTGATGCCAGGATTTAACCCTTTGACTCCTGTACTCTGTCCACCAGCATCCTGTATTGTCAACCATGCTATCAAAATGAAAACTTAACCCTTTAATTCCTTCAGCCTATCCATCAGCTTTCTGATTGTATGATGGTAGTGACGTAGGAGGGGTGAAGAAAATGGGGGCAGTAAAAAAACAAAAACAAAAAAAAAACAATGATGCTGAAAGTGAGTACAGATACACTAAAGCAAGTAATCAAGCAAGCAAATGTCTGACTTCCTACAGCAAAATCCTGAATTCAATCTGCTTAGACACCTCTGCCTGGTGAGTAAAGGATGGAAATTTTCCCCATCTCTCGTTTGAACATATGTGCAGACTTGACAGTGCCTGCAGAACATCAAACAGTCATGTCAGCGTCTGTTGGCTTGTGGAAAGATGCAAACATCCAGCATGCACATCCATTAACTCAATGACGCCGTGCCGCTTCCGAGCATGCGGCCGTCTGTGACATCATAAACGACTTGCCGCTTCCAGGGAAGTGGCGGACATTATCAATTTTTCACTGAGTGAAGCGGCCTTGCTATTCAAGGGAACTCAACCAGTCATCAAGCTGAAACCTTCCACTACACAGTTCCTTCCCTTAGACTGTATAACTTTATGTCTTTATTGCAAACAGAAGGGGCTCAGAATTTTTGTAGAACTGCTAAAAATAGTGCCTCACAGGAAATTTCCAGGGTCCACTTAGTCACGTCTTCATTGAATTAGAGATGCACACACACACACACAGACACACAGACACACCATACAGACCATCTGTTCACACAACAAAAGACAAGACAAGCCATACACCAACACACTAAACACTAACCATGCTGGAATCGCTGCGACTCAGCACCAGGTAAGCATGACCGTTGGTCACAGAAGGCGGAGCATCCTCTGTTGTCTCCTCCTCCTCTTCCTCACCTTCCTTTTTGCTTTTCTTCTTCTCCTTGTTGCCGTCATCGTCTGATGGGGGTCCGTACACCGTCCACATGTTGTGACAGCCTTCAAGCTGAAAGGTTGTCACCACCTGGGGTCGTATGCTTCGCTGTAAAGGTCACAAGTAATCAGGTGAAAGGTCACATAGGGCTGCTATTTATAGATAGGACAAAAATAGGCATAAGATCAGTTTTCCCTAATTCTAAGATCACAGGAGAGTGAGGTGGAAGAGATATCTCTTTTCTCATCTTACCTCTCTCACTCTCTTTACTTTCATTGATATTAAATAGGGTCATTTACCTACTCACAGCAAGGTGAGCTAATGGCCACAAACATTCCTCAGGCAATAATCAAACCCATGCAAACAGGGGCCTCACGACAAAAACAAGAAGTGAAAAACGATGAAAGATTAAGTCCAAGCAAATAAGTGATGTGTCCCTACTGAAGCCTGCAAAGATTCCAGTATTACTGAATGCAATCAGCACTAAATGGCAGCAAAAGCACTGACTGGTTGAAGCAGGGTATATCGCGTATGGCACACAGGTATCCTAAAACTGGGGTGGGTAGTTAAATGGGTAAACCCCTCGATTCCCGCACTCTGTCCATCAGCATCCTGCATTGTCAACAAGCATACTAGCAAAGTAAAAACATAACCCTTTGACTCCCTCATCCTATCCACCAGCTTCCTGCAGGAAGCAGGAGTCAAAGGTTTTTAAACACGCATACTTGATGTTCTGCGTGCAAAGACACATGACAGGAGTTTAGGCACTTACAGGTCCACACACCTGTTGACCTGGGAGATCGGAATAATGTGCACCCGTTATCCACCATGTGGAATATACCTAGGCAGAATCAAACCCAGGCCTTCTTCTGAAGGTCTAGCATTTTGCCCGCTAGCCTGCTATGCCTGTATTTTGAGACTGAAATGAATGAATATTCCAAGCACACAACAAGTTTGCATGATTAACCCTTTGACCCTGTCTAAACAATATTATCAAACATTTTTATCTAAACATACATTGTTTTCAAGTTTTTCAGCTGCATAGAGATTTGCGATGAGAAATGCATGTTAGAAATGAATATTGGTTTTCAACCTTTGCGTAAAGAGAAAGATTATAGTGATATTGGTTTTCAATCTTTGCATAAAGAGAAAGATTATAGTGGCTTCATCATCTTTAACCATCTTGAAAAAAAAAAAAAAAACTCCCTCACCCTATCCACCAGCATCCAGCACTGTCAGCCATGACAGCAAAGCAAAAACTGGTGGACAGGGTGACGGAGAAAAAGGGTCAAGTTTTTGTGGCTGGCGGATAGGATAAGGGAATGAAAGGGTTGAGGCAAGTAGCCAAACTCTGTCAAATCATCGCACACACAAGCAGCAAGAACGCCCAAGCACACACAGTCAGCATAACCTCACGCACAATCTTACAGACATATTATGTTAAAATGTCTTTTTCAACCTCTGACCTGCAAGACTGAAATGGCTCCGTTTTTGCCATAGCCGGATGTTGTCACAAGTTCAAGGTCTGGGTCAAAGTCATTGGAATATTCCTCCGACAGAAAAGCGGGCTCTCCAGCTGCCATGTTGGCACAAGGTGCAATGTTCCAGATTGTGTCACACACCTGAATCAGTAAGTAACACAGGTGATTAAGATTGTCAGCATGTCATTATTTCATGTCTCAGTCAGCATCTTAAGATGTATGTGGTACTGGTAGCCAATAAAGGTGAAATAAAGGTGAAACAGTACTTATATAGTCACAGAAATATCAGGCTGTAAATATGATGAAAGATATAATGGGTAAATTTGCTCTTTGATGATACTATTTGGAAAACATGGTTTACAGCAAAGTGCATTCTCTCTCTCTCTCTCTCTCACTCTGACACACACACACACACACACACACACACTCATTCACTTACATATACACACACACATGCAAACACACACACACACACACACACACACACACACACACACACACACACGCACTTGGACACACAAACACACATACAAACACACACACACACACCCTCATACACCTATAAACACACAAGCATGAAAACACATTTATATTAATGGCTAACGTACCTTTATTCCTCTACACATTGTTTTTAACGGAAACAAGAGCATTCTATCAAGTCCTCACCTCAAACACATAGGACGTAAGTGTTGTACCAGCTGTTTCATCGCTGTCCCCATACACTTCCAGCTCATCCAGGTTCTCTATCTCACTCACATCAGACGCTGTGACACACACACACACACACACACACACACACAGTCACATTATCTGATAATAATGATGAGATGGGTGCAGACAAAGACCATCATGATTTGAAAAATAATAACAAAAGGGTGGAAACAAGGAGGAGGATAATGATGGCGATGATGATGGTGACGATGGTGATGATGATGATGATGATGATTTGTGATGATGATGATGGTGGTGGTGGTGGTAGTGGTGATGATGGTGGTGGTGGTGATGGTGGTAGTGATGATGGCAGTGGTGGTGGCGGTGATGATGATGGTGGTGGTGGTGGGCAGTGGTAGTGGTGATGCTAATGCTGATGCTGCTAATGATTTTTCTTAGATGTGTGTCTACATATGGGCATGTATACTGGATGATTTCATGTTTCCATAAGCCAGCCACTGACATGAAGGTCATCATGATTTGACAATACTAACATAAGAGTGGAGATGATGATGATGATGATGATGATATGATGATGATGATGATGATTTTTGTTAGATGTCTGTCTACATAATCTGTCTTTAACTCTATCCACCCGAACATACGCATATGCGTACCCCATGCGCACAATGCTTCAGCCTGAACCTGCGCATATGCATGACTAAGCTTTGGGAATTTTGGGGGGACAGGGTCAAGGTTGGATGCGAAACTAAACATGCTGGCTCTCTTGTATAACATATGAAGAGTACGTGTGTACCCTTCCCGAGTGCTGGCGACCTTTGTTCGTCGGTTGAGGCAAGGTGAAAGCGAGTGACTTGGTGCTCAAGTTCACTGCGTGGTCGCGTGGGGTCAACAAGGCGTTGAGTCAAACACCAGCTAGCTGTGCACGGCGAATAAATGCAGGACTCCCAAACTTGGTATACACACTAACCAATCATAAATACACAAAGGAATTTTGGAGTGTATCAAACAAATATTGCGATTTTTTTTTGTTCTTTGAGTATTATGATACCCCTCTGCACGATTTTTTCAAAAAATCAAATTTTTGAAAAAAAAACCTGAATAATTTCATTATTTCACAAACGAACGTTTTCAAACCTGCACACAAGTTAGTTTATTCTAATGACAACATCTCCACAAAATTTCATTCCTCTATCTTTACAAGTTACTTTTTTACAAATTTATTAGTAACATATACAATTTGGCCAGGGGGGAGAGGTTGTGAGAATGAGCACTCGGCCAGGGTGGAGTGAGTTAACGGGCATGTATGCTGGATGATTTCATGTTTCCATAAGACTGTGTAGCAACCTAACACATGCACAGTGTGGGCCAAACAACATATATGAACACCTCCATGAAAGGAAGAAAATTATTCACAAGCATACAAACACACACACCTTCTCACTCTCTTATTCTCAGAGACCGCGAGAAAGCGAGAAAGTGAGAGACAGACAGACCGACAGAGAAAGAGAGAGACAGAGACAGAGACAGAGACAGAGAGAGACACACACACACACACACACACACACACACACACAACACACACACACCCCACTCTCTCACACACACACACACACACACACACACACACACACACACACACACACACACACACACACACACACACACACACACACACACACTCACACACACACACCATACACATACACACACACAAACAAAAGGAAAAGCCAGTTACCCAGCTGTTCCAGGCCTTCCACCCTGCGTCGTTTGATGGGTGGTTCTGGTTGCCGTTTATCGGCATCAGGCTGCAGGACAGTGCCAGACTTTTTCTCCTGGTAGCGCAGGAGAAGGGAGTTACCCAGACGTGAGCCCAGGAACAGATAGTCATCAGGAACCACACACATCTGCAGAGAAATTCTGTTGGTCAGTGTCTGACTTTCTTGTCATCATTTACAAAACTAGATATGTATGCTTGGTTATCTGAATTTAAAACGTTTCCTTAGGACTTCAATTATCGGTCAAAAATGACCACGTTCTGCTCAAAATTATTGCTTGAAAATGACCAAGTTCTGCTCAAAATTACTGCTTGAAAATGACCAAGTTCTGCTCAAAATTACTGCTTGAAAATGACCAAGTTCTGCTCAAAAGTACTGCTGAAAATGACCAAGTTCTGCTCAAAAGTACTGCTGAAAATGATAATGTTCTGCTCAAAAGTACTGCTGAAAATGACTTAGTGGAAATTGTGGTTGTTGAAATGACAAACCTGCAGACAGTGGTTTTGAGAAAAAAGCCTCCAAATGAGGGTTCTACACCAGAAAATTTGCAGCTACTATAGAAAAGACAACTCAAAAACTAGTTGTGACATGTGTAACAGCTAAAGTGTCTGTTTTTTTTTCATTTTCGGGGATGTGACCTGAAGTCAATTAGAGGTGAAAAGCATCAAAATAAAGCAACAATGACATTTTTTGTGGAGGTGAACTTATTGCTAGGACGTCAAGGAACATCTTTTTTTCTTTGAGTATGGACGTACAAGGATTACCTGGTCAGCTACAGTGCTGTCAGTATCAACAATACAACTGTTTTTTGTCTGCGCTGTAAAATGTGTGTCTATAATTAGCATTTCTAATTATCTCAATATGACAATAATATCAAAGTAACATTATTCACAAGATGCACAATTGTATTCTGAACATGGGCATATCAAAATGTTTGATGTAGGTTGAATATAAAAAAAAGTTATCATCATTTTACTGACCTGACCCCCCTCTTTGACAATTCGCAAGTGCAAAGCCTTCGGCCAGACTTAAAACCCCTAACGGACAATAAGAGTTAATGCATGTACCCAATTATCAATCCTAAGATAAAGTATGTAAGACTTTATTGAACACATACAGGTGAATGGACCACAAAAGCAGAAAACAATAAAAAGAAATGACTGAAAGCAAAGGAAGAAGGAAGAAACAAGGAGAGTGACAGAAAAGAGGAAATTTCTAGCACAGAATTTCCAGAAGGTAGGTACTGTTTATACTGAAAGAGCCCTCAGCATCCCCACAGGGAGGACGGATCACGTATGTAAACGCACAAGACAACCATACATAGAAGTGGGAGTTATGAAACACAGCACAGCCAATACGAAGCACAGCACAGCCACTACGAAGCACAGCCAATACGAAGCACAGCACAGCCACTACGAAGCACAGCCAATACAAAGCACAGCACAGCCAGTACGAAGCACAGCCAATATGAAGCACAGCACAGCCAGTACGAAGCACAGCCAATACGAAGCACAGCACAGCCAATACGAAGCACAGCCAATACGAAGCACAGCCAATACGAAGCACAGCACAGCCACTACGAAGCACAGCACAGCCACTACGAAGCACAGCCAATACGAAGCACAGCACAGCCAATACGAAGCACAGCCAATACGAAGCACAGCACAGCCAGTACGAAGCACAGCCAATATGAAGCACAGCAGAGCCAATACGAAGCACAGCCAATACGAAGCACAGCACAGCCAGTATGAAGCTCAGCCAGTACGAAGCACAGCACAGCACAGCCAATACGAAGCACAGCCAATATGAAGCACAGCCACTACGAAGCACAGCACAGCCAGTACGAAGCACAGCCAATACGAAGCACAGCACAGCCACTACGAAGCACAGCCACTACGAAGCACAGCACAGCCAGTACGAAGCACAGCACAGCACAGCCAATACGAAGCACAGCCAATATGAAGCACAGCCACTACGAAGCACAGCACAGCCAGTACGAAGCACAGCCAATACGAAGCACAGCACAGCCAGTACGAAGCACAGCCACTACGAAGCACAGCACAGCCAGTACGAAGCACAGCCAATACGAAGCACAGCACAGCACAGCCAATATGAAGCACAGCCAATACAAAGCACAGCACAGCCAGTACGAAGCACAGCCAATACGAAGCACAGCACAGCCAGTACAAAGCACAGCCAATACGAAGCACAGCACAGCCAATACGAAGCACAGCCAATACGAAGCACAGCACAGCCAGTACGAAGCACAGCACAGTCAATACGAAGCACAGCACAGCCAGTACGAAGCACAGCCAATACGAAGCACAGCACAGCACAGCCAGTATGAAGCACAGCCAATACGAAGCACAGCACAGCCAATACGAAGCACAGCCAATACGAAGCACAGCACAGCCAGTACGAAGCACAGCACAGTCAATACGAAGCACAGCACAGCCAGTACGAGGTACAGCACAGTCAATACGAAGCACAGCACAGCCAGTACGAAGCACAGCACAGTCAATATGAAGCACAGCACAGTCAATACGAAGCACAGCACAGCCAGTACGAAGCACAGCACAGTCAATACGAAGCACAGCACAGCCAGTACGAAGCACAGCACAGTCAATACGAAGTACAGCACAGCCAATACGAAGTACAGCACAGTCAATACTACGAAACAGCACAGTCAATACGAAACACAGCACAGTCAATACGAAGCACAGCACAGTCAATACGAAGCACAGCACAGTCAATACGAAACATAGCACAGTCAATACGAAACACAGTACAGTCAATACGAAGCACAGCACAGTCAATACGAAACACAGCAGTCAATACGAAACACAGCAGTCAATACGAAACACAGCACAGTCAATACGAAGCACAGCACAGTCAATATGAAGCACAGCACAGTCAATACGAAACACAGCACAGTCAATACGAAACACAGCAGTCAATACTACGAAACACAGCACAGTCAATACGAAACACAGCACAGGCAATACGAAACACAGCAGTCAATACAAAACACAGCACAGTCAATATGAAACACAGCACAGTCAATACGAAACACAGTACAGTCAATACGAAACACAGCACAGTCAATATGAAACACAGCACAGTCAATACGAAGCACAGCAGTCAATACAAAACACAGTACAGTCAATACGAAACACAGCACAGCCAATACGAAGTACAGCACAGTCAATACGAAGCACAGCAGTCAATACGAAGCACAGCAGTCAATACAAAACACAGTACAGTCAATACGAAGCACAGCACAGCCAATACGAAGTACAGCACAGTCAATACGAAACACAGCAGTCAATACGAAACACAGCACAGGCAATACGAAGCACAGCACAGTCAATACAAAGCACAGCACAGCCAATACAAAGCACAGGACAGTCAATACGAAACACAGCACAGCCAATACAAAGCAGACCACAGCCAAAGACACAGAACTCACACATGAGGTGAGCACACTGGAAGCTGCCTTGTCAAAATGGAATCCTCTGACGCATCGCATCCCATCCACCACAAGTGTTAGCACGTACCTGTAAAATCAAAAACGTCTGTGGGATCAGCCATACCTCAATATACAAAGTGGACAAAACACAACTCTTTCTGTACAACAAAATTAAAATAACGCATAGCCTGATGTGTCATAAAGATACACGATGCAGTCCTCTTTGCCCTTTAGCGTACACCTGTGAAGGTGTCAGAAGGGATTGGAGTTGGAGCGATATGAAAAGTTATGTCAGGTGTAATGATTTATTTGTATGAAACTTACGTCAACAAAACACCTACAGACTGTCCTATATTTGCACCAAGTCCTACATTTACAACGACGCACACACACACACACACACACACACACACACGTCATGTACACGTGCACACACACGCACACACACATACACACACACACGCGCACACGCACACATACACACACACACACACATGTACACACGCACGCACGCACGCACGCACACGCACACAAACACACACAACACACACACACACACACTCACAGTTCTCCCCCTTTGAGGGACAGGACACAGCGATCGCAGTCAATAAGCGCCACCTGGAGACAATCCAGCGTCAGCTTTACCCCTTCTTGAGGACCTGCACAACACAGTGACAAAAAAAAAAAACATGAACTAATCTCACAAAAATGTAAGTGCATAGCAGGCTGCCAAACTAAGTTATTTGGGTCGCTACATTGTGCAATATGAATAACTGTGCTCCTTTGTAAAACCACAGGTGCACAATATCCAGAATGAGCCACCTGGTTGGCGAACTCTGGCAATGGGAAAGATGTAAAAAAAAAAAAAAAAACTGGCAGCATAAGGATTAACCCCATTACAGCAGAGCATAAGCAGTTCGTTAGTTCAGTTGTCAGGCAGTTTCAGTTTCAGTTTCTCAAGATGACGTCTCCACGCACGGAATGAATTCCATAGCACTAATGTCACAGGTGCCATGTGATGGGAAGATCCAGAATGATCACAGCACAAGGGCACCAAGCTCTTAGGTGCCATGTGATAGGGAAGATCCAGAATGATCACAGCACAAGGGCACCAAGCTCTTAGGTGCCATGTGATAGGGAAGATCCAGAATGATCACAGCACAAGGGCACCAAGCTCTTAACACAGAGGTTGTGGGTTCAATCCTTGGGCTGTCCACCTTTCCTTTGGAGCTTCTCCATCACATGGCACCAGTGGCGTCAGTGTATGTAGAACTCATTCCGAATATAAACATGTCATCTTGAGAAACTGAAACTGAAACTGCCCTGCAATATTTCATTTACGATGTTCACTTCGCTATATCTCAGAAAGTACATGGTGTATAACCCTGATATTTTGCCCACTAATACATTTGACAGATATTGTGGATCACTTCGAAGCAGTTGCAAAGTATATGTATCACCATATTTCACTCCAAAAATAATTAATGAAGAGCGTGTCATAACCCAGAAAGTTTCTGGGTTACAGGCATATAGAATACACATCTGGCCTGGACATTTTCTGGGCTGGGACAGTGAAGGGGTTAAGCAGCTGATACAGGGCTTGAGAACTTCGGGCTACATGAATTATCTTATGATAATTTCCCACCAAGATGTTCTCAGCTGTCTTTCAAAAAACAAAAAAAATCGAGTTCTTTCCACACATAAGCCACATCATGTCTATAAATGTATGTAAGTTTTTTTCTGGTCTTATCCACTGTAAATATTTCACAAGTCCCACTATCCTCCAACCACATCCCATATTTCAAGACCTATCCAATGTACACGGTTTTGCACAGACTCAAGGAGTTTGCCAGATAACTGCTGGCAGATTTGGCTGAAGCACATACAGAGCTGTCCCAGTGTGGTTAATATCTCTTGAACAAATTCCAAACTTAAACAAACACAAGTAATTTCCATTGTTATATGAACTGAAGTACAACTCAGCAATTCTGCACAGAAAACCAAAATCAAAACAAAACAAAACAAATAAAACAAGCACAAGACAGCAAAATTTCAGAAAGATTACAACAAAATGGAAACTTACGCAGAGGAAATGATGATGACTGTTCGGCGATACTGTTGAGAGAAACCCCATATGGGGGCACACTCTGGTTCAGATACAATAAAGAGTTGTCTGCAAACACCAGCACCCCTCCTGCAAAATACAACAAGCAATTATAACCTGAGTAAATGGAAAATAAAATTCACATCACCAGCACCCTTCCTGCAAAACACAGTAAGCAGTCATAACCTGAGTAAATGGAAAATAAAATTCAAATCACCAGTACCCCTCCTGCAAAACACAGTAAGCAGTCATAATCTGAGTAAATGGAAAATAAAATTCAAATGAACAACACCCATCCCACAAAACACAAGAGTAATGGTTTGAGTAAACGGAAAACTCTGAACACCAGCATCACTCCTGCAAAATGCAACAAAGAGTAATGATTTGAGTCATCATCATCATCAGGTGCCCTGCCGCATGGCGTTGGCGACCATGGACTTCCATCCATCTCTATCTCTTGTTGCCCCTAGCATCTCCCCCACCCTCTTCGTCCCCAGCCACTCTGCAAGTCCGTCCAGCATTCTCTCCCTGGGTCTACCTGGGGCTCTCTTTCCCTCCAGCTTTCCCGTTGTGACCAGGTGCTCCAAATCCCCCTTCCTCATAAAATGGCCTATAAATGTTATGATTTGATTAAATGGAAAATTCAAATCAAAAAGCACCCCTCCAGCAAAACACAACAAGAAGCAATGGCTTGAGAAAAAGAAAAATTCTCCTTTATATGTTAATGAATACATTCCTGACCACAACAAACAATTTTTCAATTGCATGAAATTCAGCCTGTTGGCTGTAACTGACAAACTGCTGGTCTTAACTACCATTTTCACTTTTGGCTGTTGCTGGATAAGGTGGAACTTCACAACAAATGAGTTTCAGGGGGAAACTACACTCTGAACTTCCTGTGAGACATTATTTTGTTCATTCAAAATCATGTCAAAGTGAAATTCTTACAACACTCAACAAGTGCCTGATGAAATCTTCCTGGATGAATTCAGCATTGCTGACAATGAAGGTTCGAGCGATGATTCCAACAGTGACTTGGGTGACAATTCCAGTGACAACATCATCAAAAGCAGAGACAGTGATGAGTCAAATGGCAGTGATGGTGATGCTTACTTCCTGTTTGTGAACATTTTTGAAAGGGGAAGGGAGAGATATGCAAAACAAACAAATAAACAAATATATGAATTCTGAAAAAAAATTTAAAATCAGGATGAGGATCCTCTCCGCACTAAGCAGGTTATGTGAACCAAGATTCAAACTTATCAATCTTAACTGTCCCTGCATGAGGTTCACCATAACCTGTCAAGCCTGAAACGCAGATTTTTCAAAGAAGTAGGGTGGGAATTCCATTGAGAGTATAGCCGACTCCCTGAAAACCCAAAAACATATTTCTGAGAGTCGAAATGTATAATCCAAATTTACAGATTGATTGTAACTGTAAAATGTACTCACCAATGGGCTTTGGCATGGGAACGGTCAGGAAGCAGTCAAAAGGGAGATCTTTTTGAGACCAGATGACCGGGTGCACTCTTTGCTGAATGTTGATGGAGATGGCGACAATGCTGCACGTGTCTGTTCGCATTGCTGTACGCCTGGCATAACACGAAACCATTACACAATCAACATGAGGAATACATATATTTTTTTAATGTCCTGTTTTCTTCTTGGGTGTGTATGTATGTTGTCTTGCCCACACTGTGCAGGCTGTATGTTGTTGTTGGTGGGGGGCATGCATGTGAAAGTTTTCTTGTTTCCATACGGCGCCAGACACTCACATGACTTACATGGTCTTTAACCCTTTGAATCCTCCACTCTCACATGACTTAAGTTAACCCTTTGACTCCTGCCCCCTCTGACATGACTTACAGGATCTTTAACCCTTTGACTCCAGCATCCTCTGACATGACTTACAGGATCTTTAACCCTTTGACTCCAGCATCCTCTGACATGACTTACAGGATCTTTAACCCTTTGACTCCAGCATCCTCTGACATGACTTACAGGATCTTTAACCCTTTGACTCCAGCATCCTCTGACATGACTTACAGGATCTTTAGCCCTTTGACTCCAGCATCCTGACATGACTTACAGGATCTTTAACCCTTTAACTCCTGCACTCTCACATGACTTACAGGATCTTTAACCCTTTGACTCCTGCACTCTATCTACCAACTGAAAGCAAAAACTTATACTTTTTGACTCCCTCCCCTATCCATCAGCTTCCTACAGCAAACTCCCTCTCCCTCTCTTGTTATCTCTCTTTTACTCTGTGTGTGTCTGTGTGTGTGTGTGTGTGAAAGTGTGTGTGTGTAATTAAAGACAAGTGTAACTGTATGTGGATTTATATTAGCACTTCCACACAGTAAACTGTATTCACAATTTGTTTATACACTAATTTGCCCAGTAGAAGGTTTCACATGTTCTTCTGTCACTTTCAAGGTGGACCATAGTTTGTATTTGATTACTACTTCTATAGTGTTTGTTATGGGCGAAAAGGTGAGACCAACTGTACTTTACTTTCATCAGCATGAAGCGTTCTGTAATCTGAGCCTGGAATTGCTAAGAAAAAAAAAAGAGGGAACTTCTAGGGGGGTCCGGGGGCATGCTCCCCCGGAAAATTTTTAAAATCAAGACTAAAATCTGTGCATTCTGAGGCATTCTGGAGACAAATTTAAAGGCATCTAACACACTGAAAATCACAATGAATATCAGTCAAAAGAGTATTTAATAAACATTGGGCACAAGATCAGTATCCATCATACACAGCAGATCGTTTCAGTGTGTTCATACACAGACATATTCATCGCCACGCTCGACAACATGCCTGTCCGCCATCTTGAAAAATTGATCGGATGTAGGTCAACCCATAATGCATTGCGCACATACAGAGCTTTCCTTCAGCGAGTGAGAGTTCGCGCGAAAATCGTCTGCTCCACCGATCAGCTGTTTTTTTCTTTTCTTTTTTTTTTAAGTATGGTCGTTGATTTTTTTTTAACGCGAAAAATATTTTTTTGCGCGATTTTCGATTTTGATTTCCGCGGAAATCCTCGTTTCCGCGACGAATTCCAGGCTCTGGTAATAAACAAAGCTTCTTTTTGTCTCAGTAGCTGGACGATGTTATCGCGTCTCCTGCCTGAATTGGGTCAGCTGGTCACGTATTAAGTGAAAGTGTAATGAGAGTGAAAGAGACTTTTTGCGCTTTTCCTTTTTTTTTTCGCCATATATAATAATAAATAATAATAATAAAGAGCATTTATATAGCGCCTAATCTGATGAAAACAAGAGCCCTAAGCGCTTACAGGTATCACGCAGACACAACCAAACACACAAACACACACACACACACACACACACACACACACACACACACACACACACACACACACACACACACACACACACCAGCCGACATTCAAGGCTCAAAAGACAACAAGGGGGGATTTGGGGAAGTTAGGTGGTAGAGTCTTTATAAGTATCATGAGAGGGACTGGAAGAGATGGGTTTTCAGAGAGGACTTGAAAGAAGTGAGAGTTGCAGAGTGGCGAACAGAGACAGGGAGCTGATTCCAGATTACAGGGGCCTGATAGGAAAAGGAGCGTTGACCATAGGTTTTAGTGCGACAGGATGGTATGCGGAAGGTACGAGTATCAGCCGAGGAACGAAGTTGACGAGAGGGGGTGTACAGATGGAGGAGGTCAGAGATGTAAGGGGGTGCAAGACCGTTGAGAGACTTAAAACATAACAAAGCAATCTTGTAGCGAATTCTCTTTTCAACAGGTAACCAGTGAAGAGATTTGAGAAGAGGAGTGACATGAGAGGAACGAGATTTTCTGAAGATGAGCCTAGCAGCATTGTTTTGAACTTTTTGAAGCTTTTGAATGAGAGAGAAAGGACAGCCCGAGAGGAGGGAGTTGCAGTAGTCGAGACGAGAGAGAACAAAGGCACAGAGGAGAGTTTTGGTGGCTTCAACAGAGAGGATATTGCGAATAGAAGAAATTCTGCGTATCTCAAGATAGCATAATCTGCAAACATTCTGGACGTGTTTTTCAAAGGACAGGGTGTTATCAAGAGTGACTCCAAGATTGCGGACAGTGGAAGATAGTGGAATGTCAGATCCAAGCAGAGAGACAGACAGAGGAAGGGAAGAACACTTAGCCAATGTGGTGGGAGAGATAAGGCTAAGTTCAGTTTTAATGGGGTTGAGTTGAAGTTTGTTTACAGTCATCCAGGAGTGAACATCAGAAATGCAGCCTTGGGTTTGTCTGATTATAGAGGGCAGTTGTGGGAGGGAACCAGAAGTATAGAGTGGTTGTCATCAGAAAAGCTATGATGGGACATAGAGTGAAGTCGCATAATTTCAGAGAGGGGTTGTGTGTACAGCACAAATAGGATGGGACCTAAAACAGAGCCTTGGGGCACACCAAACTGGAGGGTAGCGGGTGCAGAGGATGAACAACAGACAGAGACTGTTTGAGTACGATTGGAGAGGTAGGACTGGAACCAAGACAGAGCGATGTCAGAGATACCGAACACTTTATGGAGACGTGTGAGCATGATAGAATGGTCGATGGTGTCGAATGCAGCCGAGAGATCAAGGAGAGATAGAAGAGAGATTTGATTTTGATCAAGAGCAGTCAGAATATCATTTGCAATTTTTACAAGAGCAGTTTCAGGGCTGTGTCCAGTGCGATAAGCCGACTGATAAGGGTAAGAGAGGTTGTTGGCGGTGATATGATCAGAGATCTGTGCGAGAACAATTTTTTCAAGGACTTTGGATAAGAAAGGTAGGTTGGAAACAGGTCGATAGTTTTTGAGGTTATTGGGGTCAAGACTAGGTTTCTTTAAAAGAGGTCTGACCAGGGCAGATTTGAAGGAAGTGGGAAAGATACCAGATGACAGGGAATTGTTGATGACAGTTGTGAAGTGAGGGAGCAAAGTATCTAGGCAGTGTGTTAAGATAGATGCTGGAAGAGGATCAAGCTCACAGGTCTTGACGTCAGAATGGCGGATTACATTGCGGATAGTAGTTTCAGAAGCAGGCTGAAAAGAAATAAGTGGTGTGCCTTGAAACAGAGGATCGGGAATAGGAGGTTGAGAGATGGGTTGGGAGTCAAGACTGGAACGGATGGACCTAATTTTATCAATGAAAAAATCTGAAAAATGTTGTGCTAGATGGGCAGGGGGAAAGCATGATGGGAGAGGAGATTTATCTGATTTGCCAAGGATTTGCCATATGTGAAGTTTGACACTGGGGACTGCCACTAAGCTAGAACAGGATGGGGACTGTTTTCCTTTCTAGCTCTGTGGTTGTTACCAGCTTACATGGCCTTGCCCTCAGCTGCTTCAACTGAAAGTTCGGTGCTGGAACAGCTGTAGTATGTGAAAACAATTTCGTGCGCACATGCGCACACACACACACATGTACGCACGCAAAACACACACACACACACACACACACATACACACACACACACACACACACACACACACACACACGCACACGCATACACACACACACACACACACACATAACAGACATAACACAAATGGGTACATACCCAGACCAAGTAGCCAAAGGTTCATATAGAATGAAGATAGTGGGCTCGAAGTAGCCATGAAGAAACTGTACATCCAAAACATTGATGATTTTCTCATCCAGTTTGCTCAGATCGATCAAGTAGGAAGACAGGATGGGAGACTTGCTGTAAATTCAATACAAAAAAAAAAAAAAAAAAAAAAAAGAAAAACACAAATCCTTTAGTTACTTTTGGTGACTGGAGTTGATCATACAAATTCACAGCTATATAAATCCTTTTGCTACTTTTGGTGACTGGAGTTGATCATACAAATTCACAGCTATATAAATCCTTTTGCTATACAAATTCACAGCTACATAAATCCTTTTGCTATACAAATTCACAGCTACATAAATCCTTTTGCTACTTTTGGTGACTCAAGTTGATCATATAAACTCACAGCTATATAAATCCTTTTACTATACAAATTCACAGCTACATAAATCCTTTTGCTATACAAATTCACAGCTACATAAATCCTTTCTCTACTTTGGTGACTGGATTTGATCATACAAATTCACAACTACATAAATCCTTTTGCTACTTCTGGTGGCTGCAGCTGACCACACAAATTAACAGCTTCATAAATCCTTTTGCTACTTTTGGTGATTCAATCATACAAATTCACAGCTACATAAATCCTTTTTACTAATTTTGGTGAATCAATCTGACCATACAAATTCGCAGCTACATAAATCCTTTTGCTACTTTTGGTAACTGGAGCTGATCATACAAATTCACAGCTTAACAAATCCTTTCACTACTTTTGGAATAATAATAATAATAATAGTGAACATTTATGGCGTTTAATCTAAAAAAAGCCCTAAGCGCTTACAGTAAACACACACACACACGCACACACAACACACGCACACGCACACACACACACACACACACACACACACACACACACCCGCACACACACACACACACACACACACACACACACACACCCCCCCGCACACACACACACCCACACACACACACACACACACCCGCACACACACACACACGCGCGCGGGCACAGATTTCAAGGTGGCAGCAGAAGTAAGAGTACAGAACTACAGGCTAGGATTTAAAAAGAGTGGTTTTTAGACCGGACTTAAACGAAGAAAGGGTACAGGTAGAGCGGAGAGGAAAGGGAAGTTTGTTCCAAATAGAGGGGGCCTGATAAGAAAAAGCACGTTCACCAAGAGTTTTGTTGGAATCAAGTTGATCGTACAAATTCACAGCTTCATAAGTCCTTTAGCTACTTTTGGTGACTAGAGTTGATCATACAAGTTCACAGCTACATAAATCCTTTTGCTACTTTTGGTGACTCAAGCAGACCATACAAACTCACAGCTACATAAATCCTTTTGCTACTGTTGGTAACTGGAGCTGATCATACAAATTCACAGCTAAACAAATCCTTTCTCGCTACTTTTGGGCTCAAGTTGATCATACAAATTCACAGCTTCATAAATCTTTTAGCTACTTGATCATACAAATTCACAGCTTCATAAATCCTTTAGCTACTTTTGGTGACTCAATCATACAAACTCACAGCTACATAAATCCTTTTGCTACTTTTGGTGACTCAAGTTGATCATATAAATTCACAGCTGTAATCCACTCCACTCAACACACTATCAGACACCAGCAGACAACTAGATCTGGATAATGTAACATGTTACACTACTTACCATCATCTTCATCATCATCATCGTCATCATCATCATCATCACAGGACTAACCTCTGACATGTAACACTAAACAGCAACATCAAGTCATGAGGTTAATGTTTTGTAAAAGCCCTATGGGGGGATCTTCTATTCACACAAAGTGAAAATCCTTCTCCTATCCCCAACATCCCCAATCCCAAAACAAAACAAAACAAAACAAACAAAAATATCTTTTTCATTTGCTGTCTGCATGGTCAGGCTACTGCAAGCGATGAATAAGGATGTTTTTCTTTTAGTTCCTGTCGCCTGCCATGGAGTTTGGTGGTTTTCTTACTACTACTACTACTACTACTACAACAACTACAACTACAACAAAAACTATTACTACTACTACTACTAATAATAATAACAACAACAATAATAATAATCATTATCATAATTATAATTATTATAATAATTAATAATAATAATAATAAGTAATAATAATAATAACAACAATTACAGTATTTATATGGCACCAAATCTTGACAATATAAATCAAAGAGTACTTAGACATCAGGCATATACATACTGTCAACAAAGACCACCTTACAATATCCAATACATAGACTGAGGGAAAGAAGTAGTTGTAGAATTCACTGTTGAGAAAAGAGGTAGGTTTATAAATTCCTGCATCCACTGCTATAAGACAAGTAGAAGGGTCCTCCCTTAGCTGAGTATATAGATCCTGATGAAGCTCAGGTCCAGGTGCTGCTCTCCCTATAGGGACCTCGACAGACCAGCACCATTCTCATGGGATGTACATGACTGTATATGATACATGCGTTACACTGTCATGACAACCCTCTACCCCTCCACACACACACACACACGCACACAGAAAGCAACAACAACAGAAAACCCACCTGCTGGCACCTGTACCATCCAGTTCCTCCACAACCACATCTTTTCGGAACGGCAAAATCACCAGGTGGCGGCCAAACACAAGCATAGCGGCGCAGCGACCATCAGGATCAACACGCACAAGGGGAATGTGACAATTGGACGACAGACCACCCTAAAGGATAAAAAACCCCAGAGTAACCTCACCTATCTATGGTACAATTCAATTCAATTGATTTCAATTCAATTCAATTCAATTCAACAATGGACCGGCATGGTAGTCAAGTGGGTAACCATCGGATGTCCGAGCAGGAGGTCCCAGGTTTGATCCCCTAAACAACTCCACCTGGTGGGTACAGGATGGAGACTTTTTTCAATCTCCCAGCTCCATATGTGTGTAGATCTGCCAGTGCCTGTGCCCTCTCCATGCAAATACAAATGCGGAATAACAAATTATATTACCCACATTAAAGATCCTGTAAGTCACATCAGTGCCTGGCTTACAGACACATGAAAAATATCAGCATGCATGCCACCGAAGCTGAGTATGCAGACTGTGCAGAAATTTACATATCACCTGGACAGTGTGGGCAATAACATGTATGCATGCATCCAAAAAAAAGCAGAATTCAATAACCACTTATCATTCAGTTAACTAAACTACAGAAATAAAATTGTTAAAATTTTACTTGTAGAAAAATGCACCCCAAAGTATGTACTGAACATAAGGTTATCTCTCTCTCTCTCTCTCACACACACAACACACACACACACACACACACACACACACACACACACACACACACACACACACACACACACACACACACACACACACACACACACACACACACACACAAACACACACACACACACACACACACACACACACACACACACACACCCTAACTTGAAATTAAAAAAAAAGTCACAATTACTGATTTAAAAAAACTTGCATACTGGCAACATAAAAATATGTAGTCCAGGAGTTCACCAATAAAAAGTATATGTGGGTTTCAAAGAAAAATGAAGGAAGGCTCAAAAGGACAGTAATAATGAAAGAAATCTCTGTGTGTTCTGAGTGAGGCAAAACTAAAGTACTTTAGTTTCACTCACCTGAAGTTCTGCATCTTCAAACTGATGCAGGGATGCTGTCTTTAAGTCATGGGTGGACGGATCATATTCAACAACTGACAACTGAAAATGAAAAATAACTCAATTTACAATTGGGCTTTTCTTCAACATGCTTCTGTGCATAAATGCCTCTGTTTGTGTGTGTGTGTGTGTGTGTGTGTGTGTGTGTGTGTGTGTGTGTGTGTGTGTGTGTGTGTGTGTGTGTGTGTGTGTGTGTGTGTGTGTGTGTGTGTGTGTGTTGTGTGTGTGTGTGTGTGT
The DNA here is from genome assembly GCA_030674185.1 of Monoplex corrugatus. Lineage (NCBI taxonomy): Eukaryota > Metazoa > Mollusca > Gastropoda > Littorinimorpha > Ranellidae > Monoplex > Monoplex corrugatus. The sequence goes on from JAPXFY010000020.1 coordinate 64,369,554, forward strand.
GTGTGTGTGTGTGTGTGTGTGTGTGTGTGGGACATAATACTCTGGTAGTGTATGGTATGAGTGCAGCTTTTTGTGAATAGAGGCTGAATGTAAGAGTGCATCATCATCATGTGCCCTGCTGCATGGTGCTGGCGATCATGGCCCTCCATACAAATCTATCCTTTGTCATTGCAAGTACATCTTCCACCCTCTCTATCTTCATCCACTGCGCAGGCCTGCCCAACAGTTTCTCCCTGGGTCTACCTGGTGCTCTTTTTCCCTCCAATGGTGCTCTTTTTCCCTCCAATTTTCCTGTTGTGACTGGGTGCTCTAATTTCTCTTGCCATTTATAGGATATTTTATGACGCAAGAGAAATTAGAGCAAGAATAAGAGTGCATGTGACCCGATTTCACAGTTTGGAATTTGGAGTTTGTTCCAGAGGGATTCATCATACTCGGACAATTCCATATGCACTCCGCCCAAATCTGCCAGCAGTTATCTCATGGTTTTTCTGATGATTTCACATTATTACATGCATTCATACATGTATGAACATCCACATCAGCAGACATTCAGACTTTTAATATCTTATACCACAAGTTTACATGTTAACCCTTTGACTCCCTCAGTCTCTCCATTAGCATCGTGCACTGGCAACAATGACTGCAAAGCAAAACTTTAACCCTCTGACTTTGGATAGAGTGAAGATATCTAAGAGTTAAAATGCTGTGGTGGTGAATACGATGCAGGAATCAAAGGATTAACCTTTTCACAACACTGCCTCACTACAGCTATTATTCCCTGTGCACACTGGAGGCAAGAAGCAGAAATGCCCTGATGACACCATATTTTGGTCATTTTTATTTAATTTTCCTGAATAGGCCATAAAAGCTAGCTTATTGATGTTAGAACAACTTTTGCAGATCATTTTTTTATCTCCTGGTGAAGTAAAAACAATTTCTGTAAAGATTGATTTAGTTAGTGCTTTGTGCTTTTGAAAATGTCAACATAAGTGTCAAAATCAAAAATCCCAGACAGCCAGAGGAGATTCATGAAATGTGTTATTTTTAGCATATGATAGCCAAAAACTGTAAAAAAAAGGACAACATTTCAAAATTTCAGAACATGTTGGTAACATAATGGAACATAATGGTGAAGGTCGGCAATGTCTTGAAAGTTGAAGGGCTGCAAACCGCATGTTTCAGCAGCTGAGAAAACAGGTATTTGCGGAAATTTCCAAGGATTTTTCACCCAGGTGGTGCATCATCTTCATCGCCACTGTCATCACTGGCAATATCAACATCAGTGTCAGCTTCATATTGATCAGGACAATTTATTTCTAGCTCAAAATCTGGCTCCAAGACCAAATGATTCGCTGCCTGAATACCAGAATGAAAGATGTCACTGTCAGCGGCGCTCGCACTTTGTTTGTCGGCTTCAACTCCGTCTTCGTCAGTTGAATATGCGGGATCATCGTCGTTTTCTGGCACATCATCCACAAAATCTTCCTCTTCAGCACTTTAGTTACTCCTTTCATAGTGATCAATGTCTAGATCATTGTCAGAACCGGCCTACATGATCAGTTCTGCTACTTCGGCGGCTATGAAAGTAGTACAACTAGCCATGTTGTTTACAGCAGTCTGAACAATGTGGGTAACTTGAAGAGACAAAGCAATGGGACTGGTTGCTTTCAACAGAAATTAACCACTGAAACTGCCTCTTTTAAGTTGTAAACATAGTATCAGATGATGTAGAAGGGTTCCATTGTGTAGTTTCTACACGTTTTGAGGGAATTTCCTGTGACGTACTGACGCAGTGAATTTTAGAACAGCGTCGCGAGGATCCTCCTACGTGTCCACAACGCCATTTTGGCCTTAGCGAGCGGGATCCCTACGTGTCCTGACGGCATAGGCAGGCGTAGTAACGATTCTCGAGTCATGTCGCAAAAAGCTTAATACATACAGTATATCTGAATGGAGTCACATATCATCCACAAGACCTATCCTGGGGGTTAACACCTTCATTTCAAAGGCAGATGAAAGTGAAACAAACAAAAAGAACAAGTTTATTCTGAGTGCATGATACAACTTTACAAGCTGATTTTTCTTAACAAAAACAAAGACATCAAACAAATACACTTATCAGGACTTGAACAGTTGGAAAAGCCATCTTATGACAAATTTCAAACAAATATTTGCAAAATCAATAACACTTTTCAGAAGATAACACTATCCACAAAAATAAATCACGCCCAATGAAGCCTCAGTTTTATTCCTATCTCATGCATTCACCAGACAAAACAACAACAAAAACAAAAACAACAAAAATAACTACAATAACAACAAACCAAAGCCTCATACACATATTCACTCATGCTCATACACATATCACACAAAACAACTGGAGCCTGCTTCATGCAACTGTATGTTTGTGTATTATCTCATACAAGCACCAGACAAAAGAATACCTTGGCATCCCAGAAGCTGAGGAGCAGTGTGTCTCGCTGAGCCCCAACAAGGTTGACACACTGCATGGACATGATGTTCCCAAACAGTGTGAAACTCTTCAGGCATTCCAGGCGAGTCCTTGGCACCTCTGTAAGTCAGTGAATCAACAAATTTACCATTCACTTCCCCCCTGCTAGTACATGTCTTTGGAAAATAATGGCCGCTAATTACACAAAGTTCCAAGTGATATAGCCTATTCAGCAACCAGAGGTAACTAACTAATGGTGATGTTTCCATGGACTTTTCAGATTAATTTAGAAAAATAAAACTTCTGAAAACTTCTTCAGATTCTGTAAATGCAGGATAAATTTCGTAAAGTACATTTATCTGAGAATTCTTATAACAATACAGAATTGCTGTTATCAGTTTCATGGTTTATTTTCTTAAGTGACTAGAGGTAGTAATGATTATTAGTTCTTGTTGTATATTAAATTATCAGATATTCAATGACTAGAACTATGGATTATCATTTTTCATGATCTATTCAACAACTAGAGGTAAATTACTAATAATAGCTGTCAATGTCCACTGCCTCATCAGTAATTATCAGTACAAATAATGGCTATCAGTTCCATGGTCTATTTAGTGACTAGAGGTTAATAATAATTTTCTCAGGACCTGGCCAGCTCACAGGTTTATGTGAATAAAATTACTGTACAAATAATAGCTATCAGTTCCATGATCTATATAGTGACTAGAAGTTAGTTAATAAAGGTGTCAATGTTTACTGCCTGAACAGCACTTACCAGGGCATTTTATGGCTATCAGTTTCCATTGTCTATTCAATGACAAGAGGTAAGACTATCAATTTTTATGATATACTATTCAGTGCCCACAAGTAACATAATTATGTCATTGAAAAGAAACACCATGAGGGTGTGGATGGGACCTGAAACACCAATGCCCCACCACTCTCAGAACACTCGCATTATTTACAGTTGCCTTATCGCATGAAAAATGAAATCTAAATGCTACCAGAAACAAAGATCAATGTCTAATTGCTACCAGTACTAATAGCAATTTGTAATGCAGGTAAGTATAGAAAAAAGTCAAGGAAACACACTAAAACAGGATCCAAAACAAGTGCGACTGCCCGCGCCCAAGCAAACAGGAACCAGAAGAACAAGAAAACCAATGTAAGCGCGTATTTAACAAAACAAGACAAAACAAGCGCAAATTTTCAGCCAACCGGCCTTTGTCAAGCGCGAACGCACGGTCACAAACAGATAACAAACACCAAACAATGGATAATAAAAACAGGACAAAAAAACTTCCCTGCCGCCTCGTCCAGTGGATAAAAAGGGGACCAAATGATGTTTTTTCTTTTTCCTAAAACAGGAAAATATTTCACAGTCCAGTAGATAAATATTATTGACCACTAGAACCAGGGCAAGTAGTGTTTACAAATATCTTGCTAGTGAATTTCTATCATTTCCCAGCTTGCCTATTGCACAGTTCCTTCAGCTTATTTCAAATCAATTCAATGATTCATATTGCTTACAGCCTGGGGCTTTGGGGGTGCAATAGTGCATGCTCTGATGTTTTTCTTTTTCCTTTTTTTTTCCAAATCAAGTGCTCTGGTCTGATTAATAACTAACGGAATAAATCTGTTTTCCTCAAATGTGTCTCTTGTCTTGCAGGAAAACAAACTTTCTTCACAAAGATTCTGCTGTTCATTAAAGATCCAACAATATCAGCAGTTGCTTTTTATTTTTTAGTGTTTCAATTTTCCCAGGAGCATGTATGTATTATATAGTTTTGCCCACACTATGCAGACAATAGGCTGCATAACCCATCTTTGGTGAGAATGCACGTTGACACTGGACACTGACATGACTTACAGGATCTTTAACATGTGTGTCTGAGGGTCTGCCTGTACATGTACACACAGGGGATTGAGGCAGTAGTAGGACTGCATGCATGCTGACCTGGGAGACTGACAAAATCTCCACCCTTTACCCACCAGGCAGAAGCTACCCAGGCAAGATCGAACCCCAGACCTGATTGGAAGTCAAAACTTAACCACCTGACCACCTTACCCATCAGTGTTAGCAGTAACTTCTATCATAGGGTTTACTCACCAGCTGAAGCCTTCTCCCCAGATTCACTGGCATTTTCCACCTGAAAAATATAAACATAACATTAAAAGAGAAACCAGAAGAACAAGAAAATCAATGTAAGCGCATCTCCAACAAGGCAACACAAAACAAAACAAGCGCAAATTTTCGGCCAACTAGCCTTTGTCAAGCGCGAACGCACGGTCACAGACAATCACAGACACCAAACAATGGATAATAAAAACGGGACTAAAAACTTCCTGCCGCCTCGATCTTGCCTGTAATATTCTGAAATCATCTGTATGTGACAATCAGAAAGAATGTTATCTTTCAGAAGACAAAACACAAAACAGACAGACAGATGACACTGGAACAAGATCTAAAATATTAAATCAATTATTCAATCTCTCCTGCAGAAGTCTTCTCATTTGTCACGTGTATGTTTTCAACGCTATCCCATGGTGATAAATGTGATTTCATATTTCATGAATAATATTGACATGATATAATATAACATGACATAAATTCACATCCCTTGATAATATGACTACAACATAAATTTACAATTTACACTTTCTTAACGATACTGTTTTACATGATCAAATAGTTCCAGAAGGCACAGTGTTTCCAGTGTAGGGGTGCCAGGGACTCTGTCACTATCAGTATAAATATCATCCCCGCTCTATGGAAATTCTGTGCGAAAATTTCCTCTTTCCTGTGTCACCTTCTTTGTTTCTACCTTGCTCCTTTGCTTTCTGCAATCGCTTCCTATCATCTTCTTCTTTGCTGGTCCATTCACCTGTATGTGTTCTTTAACGCCTGCCCTTACATACTTTCTCTCAGGATTGATAACTGAAAACATATACTGACTCAGTGACTGCATTTCTAGCACTCGGAAATGTGATATGGAGAAGCAAGTTTAGGTAATTTAGTTCAGTTTTTATAATTGTACATTTTACTTTAGTGTCCTTAGTTATGTTTACATTTGTTTTCAGTTTGGTTGTTTTTCTTTAAAACATTCTGGTGATAAATTGGCGAGAATGGTCAATGCCAGGGGCATATCTGTAGATTATGTGTGCAAATGCACTGATATGTGTACTGAATTTTTTTCCAAGTGTGCATGTGTGTGTGTGTGTGTCAGTGTGTATGTGTCTGTGTGTGTGTGTGTGTGTGTTGTGTGTGTGTGTGTGTGTGTGTGTGTGTGTGTGTGTGTTATCACTATATGTGTGTGTGTGTGTGTGTGTTAGTGTGTATGTGTGTGTGCGTTTTTCAACAAAATATTGTATACATTTTGAAATAGTTATACTATGTGCAGTCAATTGGGTTTTAAATAATAAGCACAAGGTACAGTGTTACAATAACCATAATAAAACAACACTTCTAGCCCTACAAAATTCAACCCACCTCAGGTTCTGAGTTGAGTCGGTAGACTTGGAGCTGGTTGGCTCCAGCAATGACAAGATTGGTCTCCGATAAGTTGAAGAAGTGGCATGTTATACAATGTTCAATGCCTGTGGAAGGGTGTGTCTCCTTGTACACACAGTACATGGATGCCGAAATCTGCGACATCTTGTGTGATAAGTAAAAAAGTCTTGTATACCACCGTCACTCTGAAAGTGAAAAATCCAAAATGCATGTCCTCAAATGAGGAAAATATGAAGGAAATATTATTTTTAAAATTAATATGACAGGCATGAATTCCATATCACGTGATATTATCATATAGCCAGTGAAGATGATCATTCCAGAGAAGTCGGGGACAGGGATGATGGAAGAAGATAAAAGATGACATGATGAGATGGTTTAAATGACAGAACATCCAGTTTGGATTGTTTTCTTGTTGGTTTTGTACCAACACACAAAGAATGAATGATGAATACTAAAATAGCAAATGTAAACTTTACCACCCCATTTTTCTGCACATCTAATTCTAAAATCAGTTTTCTGCTTACTTCCCTCTACACTACATACAGTGATTGTCATTACACCAGCCCTACCCCTAACTAACCCTTTTAAGGGCTTTGTGTACCAAATACATCAATGAAATCTTGCAGTGGGAGTTACAAATGAACATCTCATCTGTGTCATGGGAAAGATACTAGTGTTGTAGGCCTACATCATAGTCTGACAATATCACCTAGTGCAACACATGACAAGTACTAGTAGTAGATAGATCTACAAAACACATGCACACACACACACTCAAGTAATATTATTATATTACCATGGCATAATATATTATATGCGACGCATGAACTCAACTGTGACTGTGATAATTGACTTAACACGACTTAGGTCCTAAACAGTGACACTGATCACACACACGCACAGAGAGAAACAGAGAGAGAGGGGGGGGGGGGGACTTAGGTTCATGTGCACTATAAGTTCCGGCATCTACGATATCTGTGATCTGAGACTTCACTAATGCGACTAAATTCACACACTACACTCGCTTACAGTTACCAGCCCCCGAGAAACAAACCAATTACTTGTTGGACCTACGCACTTACAACAGTGTAAATAATACTGCAGTGAAAATAGTGACGTACAAATCAACCAACCGGTCAATTACTTGAAGTTCTTCAAACTGTATAATCAGAAGAAACCAGATCTGACACAGTAACAGAAGAACGTGCTTTCTGAGTTAAAGCGAAAATGTACCGGACGCCGCCATTTTCTTTCCGATTCTGATTACACTCCACAATTGTAGCGTCAAAGGCACCAAGTACACACTTCGCTAAACCGTCCACTCAAGGTATAGGCTACGGCGAAAAGACGCTGCGCACTACGGAAACAACGGTTCATTCTCAACAAAGCATAAATATAAATCCTTATTCATCTCGATTTACCTCTCTATGATAGTTCTTATGATGTATATGGCATTAATAGTTCCTTTCCCTTCCACAAATCCACACTGTTCATCCGTTATTTCTCTTTTGATTCTATTCCTTGTCCTCATGATTATTCTTAATAGGATCTTTGTTACATGACTCATCAAACTGATTGTGCGATGGAGTTCGCATTCTATAGCCCCTGTGTTCTTTGGATGTGCAATGAAAATTGATTTTGACATATCTTTGGGGATTTTTCTAGTGTCGTAGATCTATTTCATTTAGGAGGACTGTTATTTTTTCAATACCAAACTGCAACTGCTCCAGGGCTTCAATCATCTCTGTAGTAATGTTGTCTGGTCCTGGGGCTTTTCCTGGTTTCATCTCTTTCAGTGTTGCTCTAACTTCGTCTTTCATTATGGGTGGTCCTTCAAATTTCTTTCTTATAATGTGTTCTTCGTTTCTGTCATCTTCAAAAAGGTCTTTAATGTACTCCCCTGAATACTTTGTCTTTTTCCATGACTAGCGTACCATCTTTCGATTTTAAGCAACCAGTTGATGTGCATGTCTTTTTCCTGTGGACAATTTCTTCAGTTCGTCTGTACATACCCTGAGAATCCGTTTTGTGTCGGTCTTCTATTTCTTTGCATTTTGTTTTCAGCCAAGCTTCCTTAGCTTCATTGCACCTATTCCTGATTTCTTTGTTTATCTTCCTGTATATCTCCTCGTTTCTCTTTGCCTTTCTCCGTTCCTCCGTCAAGCCCAAAATTTCTTTTGTCATCCAGTTGTTTTTTGCTTTTCTATCTTCTTCAGTGATTTCTTCACAAGCTTCATTTATCGAATTTCTCAACTTTGTCCATTGTTCCTCGCTGTGACTAACGTCTTTCACACTGAATTTGTTTTGAACATGTACATTAAATTTTTTTCGTATCACTTCATTTGTCTTTAAGAGTCCAAGATTTAGTTTGATGTTGCTTTTGGTCAGTTTCCTTTTCCTTAATTTCAGCCTAAATCTTCCCACTACAGGATTGTGGTCACTGTTGCAGTCTGCGCCTGGTAGTGTTTTTGCTGATAGTAAAGAATTTCTAAATCTTTTATTAATCAGGATGTAGTCAATCTGATTTTTGGTATTATCTCCTGGACTCATCCAAGTCCATTTTCTTCTATTGGGCTGTTCAAACCAGGTGTTTCTTACTATGAACTCATTCATCTGTGCCCATTCTACAAGTTTCCTTCCCCTTTCATTTTGTGTACCAAGGCCATGAGGTCCAACTATATCCTCCACCCTATCCTGTCCCACTTTAGAATTAAAATCTCCCATTATTACTATTACTTCTTGTGATTTACATTGGGCCTTGGCCATCTCTAATACTTCGTAGAAGTTGTCGATGTCTTCCTGAGTACTTGCGGATGTTGGTGCATATACCTGAGTGATGTTGATATCAAATGGTTTGCCTCCCAATTTGACCAGCAAAACTCTGTCGGACACAGCCCAGTATCCCTCAACTACTTTTAATTTGTCCCTGTCCATTACGATGCCTACTCCTCTTTCATGTCAGTTTCCACCAGAGTATATTACAGTATACTCTCCTGATGTTATCATGCCTGCCCCCTTCCATTTCACTTCCCCTAGTCCTAAAATACTAACGTCAAGCTTTTCCATCTCCATTTTGATATTGTCTAATTTATCTTTTTGCAACAATGTTCTAATGTTCCATGTTGCGATTTTGGTATTTTTGATTTTTGTGTGTTTTTGTTGTTGTTGTTTTTTAGGCTGGTCGCAGTAGCTTGATGACGGTAAACCCAGGGAGAAAATATTCGATGGACTTGTGGAGTGGATGAAGACAGAGATAGTGGGTGATGTACTTGCAGCAATAAAAGATAGAGTCGCATGGAGGGCCACGATCGTCAACGCCATACGGCAGGGCATATGGTGATGATGATTTTCCAAACTCAACTGGACTCACCGTTTCGTATGGAGGGCCATGATCGTCAACGCCAAACGGCAGGGCACATGATGATGATGATCCTCCAAATTCAACTGGGCTCACCGTGCATAAAAAGGAATCATCTTTTTCTTCCTTAACTCCACCTAAAGCCTGGCGTTAGAGTGCCAGATTCACCAGATTCTCCAAGTTTCTATTGGCCATGTGCCAATACCTGGGTCTCTGTAAACTGCATGATTTCTCTACCGTTTTGCAATATTGTTGGTCTGTCATGTTTTATTTGTCTTGTCTTCCGTCTTCCTTCCTGAAAAGCGTAAGATCTGTCGATCAAGTTACAATTATAGTCAGATGCGGACGATGCAAGGGACATTCTTATTCTTCTTCTTCCAGGAAGTGACCGCAATCAACCAGTTGATTATTCTGTCACTTTGGAGGAGGTCGGAAGCATGTGGAAAAAAAAAAAAAGTCTATTTAGAGAGTTTGGAGGCCCCTGACACAAAGGTGTCGATGGTTGTGGCCTCCGCGACGCTCTGGGGCAGGCGGTTCCAGTCGCGGATTGTTCGTGGTAGAAAAGTCTGTTGTTGGTGTTGTGTGCGGCATCTCGGTTGATTATATTGATGATCGTGGCCTCTCCTCTGGCGGGCTATGGCAGGCTCCATCTTTTGCTTCATGTTGTTCATGCACACGATATTGTTCCGGGTTTTGTATAGCATGGTGAGGTGGGCAGTCTGACGTCTGTCTTGGAGCGAGGGCCATCGCGGGTCTTGTATGCTGTCTCTTTGATTCCCCGGGAGCTGATTTTCAGGTTTCGCCTTAAGAAGCCGAGGGTCTTGTTGGCTTTTGAGCAAACACTGTTGATTTGCTCATTCCAGTTGAGGTCTTTGGTGAATGTCAGACCAAGGTACTTACTGTGATTGATCCCTCAACAGTGTAATATCTGTCGATAAGTTACAATTGTAGTAAGATGCAGACGATGTAAGGGACATTGCTGTGATTGACAGCCTTGTCCTGACGACTGCTCAGGTTCGAGTTGTTGGAAACTAATTCTGACTCCAGATCAGAAAGTTGCGTGTTCGAATCGCGTCAGTCACAATTTTTGTTATCAGGACCTGGCCAGCTCATGGGTTTATGTGCAGGATTAAAGCTTGTCCCATGATCACCATACACATGGCACCTGTGACGTTAATGCTCATCATGCATTATCACTCCCGATGGATAGAAATGAAACTTCTCAACAGTCTCACCGGTGCAGCTGTGATACATAAAGTGAACACTATAATTATTTGCTGAGCTAAGAATACCTGACATTGTTATTTCCGACAATAGTCCCCAATTCGCGAGCCAGGGATTTGCAAAATTTGAAACAAATTACGGATTCACACATGTAACCAGATGACCGAAACATCCACAAGACAACGGAGAAGCAGAACGGACAGTCAAGACCACCAAACAGTTACTGAAAAAGAACAAAGACCCTACACGGCACCTCTTATGTACAGGGCAACCCCTCTACAAAATGGTTCATCCCCAGCAGAACTCCTCATGGACCGAAAATTCCAGACAAAAGTCCCAGTTTTTCCCCAGACCCTCAAACCCAATACTCCCGACTATGAAGCTATCACTAACAAAGAAACAGCCAATAAGGAAAACCAACGATTCAACAACAATCAACGTCATGTTGGAAGAGATCTGCCAACTCTCAAAGCAAGTAATTCTGTCTGGATCAGAGACATTAAGCGTCCTGGTGAGGCCATTACAACAACCAATTGTCCGCGGTCCTACCTCATCAAAACACCTCAAGGAATCATCAGGTGCAACCGAGCTGCAATCACCAGCACTCCGTCAGCAAGAAATGACAACACACCAGTTACACCAATGACACAAGGACGGTTACAGAGTCAAACAAAACTGACACCAGTTGTCCAACTACGCCGATGACACTGTCTAACCCCAGACTTAGAGACTGTCAATTCAGCAACAGCAGGAACCAACGATCAGCCCTTACCCGGCACCTGATCCAGTCCTACCTATCTCTCTTTCTACCACTCCTTTTGAGAACATGTGCAGCAGTTCTCCAGATTTGGACGTCGAATTGTGAAGCGTAACAAATTCAGTCTGTGAAGAATGAACTGAACAGTTCATCAAGAAGTAAACAGTGTTTTAGATCTATGATGATAAGTATGGTTTGGAGCAACTTGTCAAGGAACCAACCAGAGAGCTAAACACATTGGATTTGCTCCTGACAAACTGTCCAGACTTTATCCCTCGAGTTGAAGTCGTACCAGGCCTCTCCGACCACTGCATACCATACTGTGAGATCAGCACCAGTTCTTGGAGAAAGAAGCAGACACGGCGCCAAATTCCCCTGTACGCCAAGGCGGACTGGGATAGTCTTAGGACAGCTGCTACTGAACTGAGTGCAGACCTACAAGACAAGTGCGATACAATGGAGGGGCTGTGGAAGACATTCAAGGACTCCCTGCTGTCAGCAATCCAGAAATTCATACCACATAAGACAGCCAGAACTAAGACTAGCCAACCATGGATCACACCAGGCATACGCCAGTTCATCAACAGGCGGGACAGAAAATACCGCATGATGAAGAAAACAGGATCTGCAGAGTTGAGAGAGGAGGTGAAGGTCCTGCGGCGTACCATTCAACGGCAGATCCGTCGAAGCTACTGGAGATACCTTAACTCTGTCTTCACTGAAGAGGCGACCGCCTACCAGGCAGGCAACAAGAGGTTCTGGTCATACATCAAGAACCGGCGTTCAAGTAACGTCGGCGTTGCCCCACTCAAGTAAGATGGCCGCCTTACTTCAGACCCGAAGGAACAAGCAGAATTGTTGAACGAGCACTTCCAGTCAGTCTTCGGGGATGGTCACGAGTACACAGCTGAGGAATTTGAACTCAAAACTGGAATGACTGACAAAAATATGCCGGCTATGGACAACATCACCATTAGCTGTGAAGGAGTGAAGGGACTCTTGAAAAACCTAAACCCACACAAAGCAGGAGGTCCTGACGGTATAAGCCCGAGAGTGTTACGGGAGCTTGCGGAGGAATTAGCACCAGCGCTGACCACCATCTTCCAGTCATCGTTATCCTCAGGCATCGTCCCAACTGACTGGAGGAGTGCATACGTCACACCAATCTTCCAGAAGGGTGAACAATATAACCCTGCTAACTACAGGCCAGTTTCCCTGGCGTGTATCGTATGCAAGCTCATGGAGCACATAGTCGTCAGCTCTGTGATGCAGCACTTCGAGGCTCACGCCATTCTCAACGACAGCCAACATGGTTTTCGACGGGGGCGATCATGTGAGAGCCAATTCCTGGAGTTTGTGGAGGAGCTAACCACCAATTTGGAGAATGGGAAGCAGACAGACATCCTAATCATGGATTTCGCAAAGGCCTTTGACCGTGTTAACCACAGTCTGCTGATCCACAAACTCCAACGCTATGGTACACAAGGCTCCACTCTCACATGGATCAACAGCTTCCTTAAGAATCGACGCCAAGCAGTCGTAGTTGACGGTCACCACTCCTCCTATGTCAGCGTTAGGTCAGGAGTCCCTCAGGGTTCCGTGTTGGGACCTTGTTTATTCCTGGCCTATATCAACGACCTTCCGGACAAGCTGACGGCACTGGTAAGACTATTTGCGGATGACACAGCGGTGTACAGGGTTGTAGTCAACAGCGTACAACAAGACCAGCAAGACCTCCAGCGCCTATCAGAATGGGAGAAGAGCTGGGACATGCTGTTCCACCCTGCAAAGTGCGTGTCTATGCCAGTCACCAGGAGCAGGAGCCCACTGGATCACTCCTACGTCCTGCACGGCCACAACCTGGACACCGTCCACACAGCCAAATACCTGGGCGTCACACTACATCGTGAAATGACATGGGACACCCACATCAACGAGACGGTAAACAAAGCTAACCAAATGCTGGGTTTCCTCAGGCGTAATTTAAAGATCAGCTCCAGTTCCATCAAGGAGAAGTCGTACAAGGCGTTCGTGAGACCCCTTCTTGAATATGCATCATCAGTATGGGATCCATACACACAGAAGAGCATAGACAAGTTGGAGGCCGTTCAGAGACGTGCCGCCCGTTTCGTGCTCAACCGATACCACAACACATCAAGTGTCTGCCGATTGATCGACCAACTGGGCTGGCCATCTCTTGAGCAGCGAAGAAGAACCACACGCCTGGGGTTCATTTATAAAATCCACCATGGACTAATCCAGTGCCCAATTATCAGGAGCAAGCTAGTCCCACCCCCACCACGACAGCGCCGTACCTACAACCAGCAGTTCTGCCTCATCAACACCAGAACTCAGTACAGAGGTGGCTCTTTTCTACCCAGGACTGTTATAATAATAATAATAATAATTACAATATTTATATAGCGCAAAATCTTGATAAAATCAAATCTAAGCGCTGAAGCAGACACACACGCAAGCACGCACGCACGCACGCACGCACACACACGCACGCACACACACACACACACATACACACACACACACACGCATGGCTATAAATGGGGAGAAAGAATAAAAGCAATAAAAGCAAGAATAAAAGCAATGGAAAATTATAGAGAGCATAGCATATACAATTATATATTATAACCATGTGATTCCCCTCCGAGCGGAGACAGGCTGCAGAGGGGGGTTAGGATTTTATGCGGAGGAGAAAAGGTGAGTTTTGAGAGCGGACTTGAAGGAGACAAAAGTAGGTTGCTGACGGACTGAGAGAGGAAGTTTGTTCCAGGAGAGTGGACCAGAAACAGAGAAGGCTCGTGGACCATAGGTATTGAGCTTAGTGCGTGGAAAGCGAAAAGTCAGAGGATCGGAGGCAGAGCGGAGGGTACGTGAGGGAAGATAGATCTCAAGTAGGCTTGACAGGTAATCGGGGGCTGCGTTATTGAGGCTTTTGTAGCACATGGTGTCTAGTTTGTACTGTATGCGCTTTGATACAGGGAGCCAGTGAAGTTGTGCCAGGAGAGGAGATATGTGGTCAGCTTTTTTCTTTTTGAGTACAAGGCGTACAGCATTGTTTTGAATGCGCTGTAGGATGTGAATGGTGGAGGCAGGAAGACCAGACAGGAGTGAATTGCAATAGTCAATGCGAGACATTATGAAGGAGAGAACGAGTTTTGCAGTTGTTTCGACAGAGAGATACTTCCTGATCAGCCTTATACGATGGAGATGATAGTAGCAAGATCTGGCAGTTTGAGAAACAAAGTTGTTCATGGAGAGGGTAGAGTCAATGCAGACACCAAGGTTTTTAGCTGAATCAGAAATTGGGACTGATGTGTTACATAATGGGAGAGAAAGAGGAGGCAGCTGAGAAAGTTTCTGACGGGTGCCAATGAGGATAGCTTCTGTTTTGTCGTCATTAAGCTGAAGTCTATTGTGTGTCATCCAGTTCTTAATGTCCGAGTAACACTCAGTGGTGCGAGTCAACAGGCGCTGTATATTATCAGGTGAGTCACTGTCTTGAAGTTGAGTGTCATCAGCATAGAAGTGGTGTTTTATAGAATGGGAGTTGATGATGGTGGACAGGGGGGAGGTGTAAAGAGTGAAAAGAACAGGGCCAAGGACAGATCCTTGTGGAACACCACAGGTCAGGTATGCAGGTTGAGAGTAAGTGCCATTGATGAGAACGGTTTGTTTTCTGTTGGATAGGTATGAAATGAACCAAGACAGAGCAATGTCAGAGATGCCAAAAGTATGATGAAGTCTAGAAAGGAGAATACCATGATCAATGGTATCAAAGGCTGCAGACAGATCAAGGAGTGTGAGGAGAGAGACTTTGCCAGTATCAGTTGCAAGGAGGAGATTGTTGAGAATGTGTAGTAGGGCAGTTTCAGTGCTATGGCACTGGCGGTAGGCTGACTGGAAAGGATTGAGAAGATTGTTGGCAGACAGGTGAGAGTTCAGCTGGTTGAGGACGACTTTTTCAAGGAGTTTTGACAAGAAAGAGAGATTAGAGATAGGCCGGTAATTTTTCAGTTCATTTGGATCTAAATTGTGTTTCTTGAGGAGAGGGTGAACAATAGCAGACTTGAAAGAATCAGGGACAGTTCCAGTTTGAAGAGAAGTGTTGATGATGTCAGTGATGAATGGGAGGAGAGTAGGGAGACAGTCGGCGTAGAGAGAACCTGGAAGAGGATCTAGTTCGCAGGTTTTGAACGACATGGATCTGATTGTGTTGAGAATTTCTTCTTGTGAGACTGGGGTAAAAGTAGTAAGAGGTGTGCCAGAGAAGGAAGGGTCAGGTGGGCATGGTTGACAGGGTGTCCTGTCAAGCCTGTCACGAAGAGTTTGTATTTTGGTGGTGAAATAGTTGGAGAATACAGATGGGAGTTCTTCATTTGTATGTTTTGTTGGGAGAGGTAAATCTTTTCGTGTGCCAAGGAGATGATTCATGGTTGTAAAGAGTTCTTTTGAAGAAGAGGCATTCAGGATTTTGGTTTGGAAATAGCTTGTTTTTGCTGATGCAATGAGGGTGGATACTTTTGTTTTAGAGGCTTGGAAAATTTGCCTGTGTACAGTGAGTTTGGATTTGCGCCAGCGGCGCTCTGCTCTGCGGCGGGCACGTTTTGCACAGGCGATCTCATGAGTGAGCCAGGGGGTAGGGGGGCGGTCAGGTAAAAGACGGGTTGTGGCTGGAGCATGAGTGTCCAGAAGATGGTGGAGAGTAGTATAGAATTCATCGGCAAGGTTATGTGACTTTTCAGAAAGGAGACGGGAGGCATCAGATGAAAATGTGGAGAGGTCGATAGATTTGAGATTGCGTCGAGTCACTGTGCGCATGGTACGGGAAGGAGGAGAAATGTCGAGAGAACAGAGAATTGCAGAGTGGTCAGATGGAAGGGCTGAAGTTAGACGGGTAGAAAGAACTAAGCAGTTGTCAGTAGCGGAATTTTGGTGATCACGAGAAATGATCCAGTCAAGAATGTGACCTTTTTGATGGGTTGGTTCAGAAATGTGTTGAGTCATATTGTGATTGGACAGAGAGTTGATGATATGTCTTGTGTCATAACGGTGAGTGTTGTCATAGTGGACATTGATGTCACCTAGAATGATGAGATTTCCAGGTAAGAGACAGTAGTAATCAAGAAGTTGATCAAAGTCAGAGAGAAACATGGATGTGGTGAGCTTGTTGGCAGAGCTAGGTGGAGGTCGATAGACACAGGAGAAGGTGATGGGGTGAGGGGTGGATTGGAAGGATACTTCAACGTGCTCGAAAGAAGGATGGGAGAAAGGCAGAGACTGCGAGAAAGACAGGCGGGAATGGAGTGAGTCGTTGTAGAGGATGGCGATACCACCACCTCGGGATGAGCGATGGAAAGAAGCAAGCCTGTAACCACTCGGAGTGAGACTCACATGTATAGGTTCATGACCAAGGGGGTTAAGCCATGTTTCGGTGATAAAAGCAATGTCAACATGCTCATCTGCGATAAAGTCAGCAATGACATCAGCTTTGCCATCAGTGCATGTTGACTGAGCGTTAAAAAGGCATAGTTTTAGTTTATCACAATGCGGCGGCCGAGGTGGAGACGAAGGCAGCACCGACGGGACAGAAGACGAAGGAGACACCAGCGGGGCAGAAGACGAAGGCAGCAACGACGGGACAGAAGACGAAGGAGGCACCAGCGGGACAGAAGACAATGGCAGCACCAGCGGGACAGAAGACGAGGGCAGCGCCGGCGGGACAGAAGACGAAAGCGGCACCGGTGGGACAGAAGGTGAAGGCGGCACCGGCGGGACAGAAGACGAAGGCGAAGACGGCAGAGGAGGAGACGAAGTTTGCAGCAGCAAGGTCGAGTGCAGGGGCAGTGAGGAGACGAAGAAGCAGAAGAGTGGTGTCGGACTGGCACAGCAGGAGGCAGATTGTGCCAAAGTCGGTGGAGACGTCCACCACGACAGGATCGCGCAGTTGGGGACTGGAACCATCTTCCCAACGAAACAGTAGAGGCAGCAACAGTCGATGCTTTTGTGTCGCGAGCCTCCGCCCAACAGTGAGTTTTTGGACACCACGTGGCCCTTTCGGTAACGGATTTCAGCTATGTTTACGGACAATGAGAATAGTGAAATGATCGGAGCTTACGAATGGACTGTGTCTACAACACCCCCCCTTTATGTGCCGGAATGATCATCCTCAAGATCGTGGGCACCAAAGGAAAGGAAGGAAGGAAAGGAAGTAAGATTTTTGCTTTATTCGAGAGAATTAGACATTCACGAACAGTGAAAGGGAGCTGGACACATGTGAACATTTAAGAAAATGCTAACGTTGTCTGTTTTATGAAAAAAAAAAAAAAATCTTTCAGTTAAAATGAACTCGAAAGGGAGGTGAGTTGTTGTATCCGTCGATTCAGTTACGATTTTACTAAGATGCAGACGACGGAAGGGACATTACTCTGATTGATAACCTCGTTCTGACGGCTGTTGAGTTTTGCTCAGGTAGTACGAGTTGTTGGCCATTTTATGAGGAAAGGGGATTTGGAGCACCTGGTCACAACGGGAAAGCTGGAGGGAAAGAGAGCACCAGGTAGACCCAGGGAGAAAATACTAGACGGACTTGCAGAGTGGCTGAAGACAAGGAGGGTGGAAGAAATGCTTGAGGCAACAAGAGATAGAGACAGATGGAAGTCCATGATCGCCAACGCCATGCGGCAGGACATCAGATGATGATGATGATGAGTACGAGTTGTTGGAAACCAACGGAGGACTGAACGATTCGTCTCCAGATGTTACTCCAAGCATTCTCATGCTTACACTCAAGACAACGAAATAGTAGAGTCCCCTTACGGACTGATGTAGCAAGGTCATTAGATGTTGTTACATGGCACACGTAGTTTTCTTTTCTTAACTCACTGCTGTCAGCAGATCTTATCATACGTATGGCCGGCCAGTGTGTTCTTTGATCATTCAATGATTTCGTATAGGCTACTTGTTCTTTGGTGATATGATTAGTGTATCCAATGCTTAGTGTCGTGCGATAACATCTCATAAGACTCATTTCTATGGATTTCTCTTTCAAGACTATGCCATGTATGCATACAGAAAAATGGACTTCATATACCAGCGCACATGAGAGCCTGATCTTGTAATTTATGGAGGTGTTCTTGTCCTTCCATACAGGTTTTGATGTTGTCTTTGCTGCCCTTGAGAGGATTTCTGGTTGGGATTCAGGGACCCTCATGGCTAACGACAGACCCCAGTTAGTGAATTGTGGAAAAGTTCTGCTAGTTTCAGTCTATTAAGAGTTATATCAGTAATAATAGTAGTATTGTGGCTGGCCATCACAGTTCTTGAAACTGATGTCCATGCCATATCTTCTTGTTTCATGTAGTCTTTTAATGAACTTGGCGCCATCTTACTCACTGCCTGCCAGCCATCTTTGTCATCTGTGAAAGGAAGGTTTGTGATGGTTTTTCCTCCAGTGCTGACATGATCGTCAAGTGTGTTAATTGTAATGTGTTCCAGGAATATGTTGAAAAGCAAGGGCGCCAAAAGGCAGCCCTGACAAACTCCAACCAAAGTATGGAATCATTCTCCAATAGCACCCTATGTATGTACTGTACTGGTTGCGTTGGACTACAAAAAACTTCATCATTGTTCATAGAATCCGACAATAGCATCAGTGTCTCACAGTGCTAGTCCTCATACTCATAGTGGTAGGACTTTAAATTCAACAAAACAAAACCAATTGTACTACAGTTGTTGGATGATGTTGCTTAGCTTTTGCCTGATGTTAAGATTTCTTCATTGTGACCATAGTGCCTTTCGCGGGACTCTGCCAAATGCCTTCTTGAAGTCTGTGAAGACATGGTAGGCTTCCCTCTGGTGTTTGAAGTGTTTTTCTAAAATGATGTGAAGATTAACCCTTTCATTCCTGCACCTATCCGCCAGCAGCAGGAAACTGGTGGCCAAGATGAGGGAGTGAAAGGGTTAAAATTTTGCTTTGCTGTTGGGGTTGACATTGCGTAATGCTGGTGGATAGGGTGAGGTAGTCAAAGGGTTAAAGGTCTGTTTCATGGTATTTCTACCTTTGCAGATTCCAACGTAGATAGAATCAAAATAGACTGGTTAAATGATTATACTAAGAACCCAAAGGGTTACAGATCTGTTTCATGGTATTTCTGTCTTAGCAGATTCCAGCACAGATAGAATCCAAATAGATTGGTTAAATGATTATACTGAGAACCCAGTATTGGCCATTCTTGGCACAGCCATAGGAACACAAGACTTTAAAGATGTGAAAACATTTATATTGACTATATTTTAATGAGTAGAGTAATGGCCCTGTAGTTAAAAGCGTTCTGCCTGTGATGCAATAAGTCCTGGATTTGATTCAAAGATTTGACTTGAGCCCCCCCCCCCCCCCCCCCCCAGCTCTCCTTTCCTTTTACAGTGGTTGTCTGCCATATATGCAAGTCTTTCAAATGACATTATAAATAAAGTCTTGTGAATGGCCTGCTCTGACTGCACACAAAAGAACCCATGATGACAAAAAATGTGTCCATGCTGAAAGAAAAAAAAAGATATATATTACTATGCACATATGTATGTATGTGTACGTGTGTATCTCACTATCTGCCTGTCTGTCTTTATGTATGTAACATAACCAACTTAATTTTTTAAAGAAAACCTGAGTGGCGCTGCACTGTGGTGAAGTATTTGCCTTGGGTACAGTTGAAGCCCGAATTTCACACGGTAAACCATTGTGATAAATGGAATTAAAATTAAAAAAAAAACAACATATCCCTCACCACAACATCCCTTCTAAACATACACACAAATATGTTGCACACATCTCTCTCTCTCTCACACACATAGTGACATACACACGCGCATCCGTCTAAAAGCACATATGTGAATAGACGTTAAAAGAAATAACGAATGAACACACGCGCATGTATGCACGAAATCTCAGGTTTGGGAGAAGACATTTTTACCTTACCTTTATGTATGTATCATTTGACAGTACAAAAGACGTTTTGGTTCTCTGACGAGTGTAAAAAGAATCGCGACGCTTTTAAGACTTCTGTATAAAATTGCTGTGACCAACTTGCCTACTGGTGCAAACTTAAAGTCTGAGTTCGACTACATGAATAGCCTGCTGGGGTAAAGTGTGATGTTTTTATTTCCCAAATCAACATATTATGCATACATGTACATGCTTGTGCCCGACTCCACTTCCATCATGTGTATATGCACGCAGAACACCTAATATGCACACTCAAGATCATAAGAACCATGTTAATAATTCACACAACAAGTAATCAAGGGTTAAGAGTTTGGAGGGACTCACTGCACGTAGACAATTCCATACTCGCTCCATACAAATCCACCAGTGATTATCTGGCCCAGTCCCTAAACCTGTGCAAAACTGTATGCTCTGGCAAGATCTTGAAATGGGGAGTGGAGGGAGGGAGGGAGGGAGGGGAGAAAGGTCCTATGAAGGGCTAGCGAGAAGGCATGGTACCCCAACTTGCATTCAGTTTGCTGCATATTTATCAGGCACCAATATCTTCTAGTTCAGCTGTATCTCATTTGTGTGTAATGCACTCCAGTCCTATTTCACATAAAATAACACAAAAACAAAAAATTTGTACATTATCATTTTACTGACATTGTTTTTACAATCAAAGTGAAACACATTGACGGGTGTGGCAGTCAAGTGGGTAAACATAAGACTTCCAATATTCAGAAAGTCCTGGGTTCAATCCTTCCACACTTCTCCGTCTGGTGGGTGAAAGGTGGACAGTTCTCTGATCTTGCAGGTCAACATGCGTGCAGATCTGCCAGTGTCTGAATCGCCTTTGTGTGTATATGCATACAACATATCAGATATGCACATTAAAGATTCTGTAAGTCAACTCAGTGGCTGGATTATGGAAACACAAAAACACCCATCAGGCACGTACACCCAATATGGAGCATGCACACTATGCAGCAACAAAGTCACTGCACAGTTTGGGCAAAAGAATGTGCATACAGACATCTGAAAAAAAATCAGAACAATGGGGGGAGGGGGAACCCACAAAACATCATCTTTTAATTAAGAATTACAGTGAAATGTGGAACAAATCTGCCATTTTTGACAATGCTACTCTGTCCAGTAAGCTTGCGATCTTATCTACTCAGAATCATTTAGCTGTATCCATTTTTCAATATATACATACACAAATACATGCATACATACATACATACATATTAAAGACACAGTGGAAGATTTGAATAAAAAACAAGACGTTCACTTGGAAGTCTCATTATCTTACTCTCAGCGTCCAAGCCACAAATGGCACACAATCAATAAAAAATAAAAAAAGTAATTCCTTAATGTCGTACACACAGCCAGCAATTAAAACCACAACTTATTTCACATCACCTGCACATTAATTCCACACTACTATACATAACATTTACTTGTTTGCTCAGCTCACACAGATAGTAATTAACAGCACAATCTTCTCACTTTCAAGATTAATTGTTATGAACTACAGTAGCAAGATTAAATGTCTGTCCCTTTCATGAACATCTTCCTGCTGCAGACCTTCGACACATCAATACCACAACAGATGATTTAACAAGCTTTGAATTTCTCTCTCTCTCTCTTACACACACACACATGAACACATGCAAACACACACACCTATACACACATGTGTGTACGCACACACACACTTGCAATCACATGAGCACACACACATGCGCAACAAACATACGTGCACCCCCCCACACACACACACACGCACGCACACCCCCACACAACACAGGTTTATTTCAGTGGTGCAGAAGACTTGAACATGTCTGTTACGTTTTCCTCTTTTTTCTGGGTGGCTCTGCACTCTGGTCTGCCTTAGCTGGAGGCACACTGTACCCTGGCACCTGTTGCAAACAGCAGATGTTGTACATTCATAGTACACTTTTTAACCCTTTGACTCCTGCACTCTATCTACTTAAGCAAAAACTTAACCCTGTGATTCCCCATGTTGCAAACAGTGAATGTCGTACATTCATACATACACTTTTTAACTCCCACACTCTATCTACTCACTGCAAAAACTTAACCCTTTGACTCCCCCTGTAGCAAACAGTGAATGTTGTACATTCATAAGTACACTTTTTAACCCTTTGACTCCCACACTCTATCTACTTACTGCAAAAACTTAACCCTTTGACTTCCCCCGTTGCAAACAGCAAATGTCATACATTCATACACACACTTTTTAACCCTTTGATTCGTGCATCCTATCCACCAACTACAAAAACTTAACCCTCTGACTCCCAGTACTGGGATCAAACAGAAGATACATCTACCTACTATTACCAAAATCTTGCAATATGGCTGCCGGTTTTCTTCCACATTATGAACTGATATGTCAGTTTGGCACATACAACTTTTCGCTCATAATGTGAAAGCTAAAATAGTAAAATTCTCCATACATGCCATTTCCTCTGTGTTGCTTTACATTCCCTAATCCTTTGACTCCCACACCATATCCACCAACTGCAAAAACTTAACCCTTTGACTCCCTAACCCTATCAGCTTCCTGCAAGAAGCTGATGGATAGGGTGAGGTAGTCAAAGGGTTAAGTTTTTGCTTTGCTAGTGTGGCTGACAATGCAGGATGCTGGTGACGGTGCGGGAGTCAAAGGGTTAATCCTGAACAGGGTCAGGTGTCCATCTACAGCTAGATGGAGGATGCATGCATAAAGTTTTTCTTAGATGAGATATGAACCCGAGCAAATTCATACAGTCAGACTGTAGTTGGTACGGTACCTCTACCTCAACCAGGCCTCCTATCATATTGATGGAGGCGTGAATATTTAATATAGGCAAGGTAATAGGTAAAACAAAAAAAGACTGAAATCTTTGGGGGCACTCAGGTATGCTTCTGAACATTTTGAAAACGGAGAACAAAATCTGTGCAATCTGATGTACTTTTTAACCAAAAAATTTCAACAACAAAATGCAGTAAAATTAATAAGTAAAATCAATAGACTACAATGACAGTGTTTCAATGGCACACATACTTTGTTGGTAGACAATAAATGAAGATGCACACACACACACACACACACACACACACACACATATACACACACACATACACACAATCAGAAAAAAATTCCTTTATGTCTATCCACAAAATCAGCCCTGAAATGAAGGGACAGTTGCTTACAGTTTCCTATGGGTTTCAATCATTGTTCATATCTGTATTCTGAGTGACAGCAGTGAAACAAGTATAAACTACACTAAGGGTTTTGTACTTAATTTATTTGTATAGTCAACACCAGGTTTCATCTTGTACTGATTGTACATGGAAACAGGTGCCTGACATCTTTTGTTCCCCTGTTTACTGTTTTAGCAGAAGCTTTTATGTTTTCAACAGAAAAGTGATCTACTTTCGGCTGAAATGTTTTCTTGCAGAAAATTTCTAACTGTAATAATAACAATAATATGGATAAGCACTGAAGCAGGTGTACTGTGGACGTGTAAGACATGTTACTAACCGCTGGCTCGACCAGGCAGAGGGACAACTTCATGTGCTGGACGTTGGTGCGATCAATAGACAGCTGCACGACCACACGGTCAAACACGTGAAACACCACATCTCCTGCTGTCTGTGTGTTCTCCTGGACAGACATAAAGACACGTCAATATCATATCACTGAACAGAGAGGAAAACGTCAATAGAGTTCTTGTGGCCTAGCTAGCTCAGTTGGTTTGGGCACCATGCTGGTAAAGCACACGTCATGGTTCAATCCTCATTCTTATTGTTCAAAGCCCAGCCAACTGCACAGAGCCATATCAGGGCTATAACCATCTCACAGCCAACTGCACACAGCCATATCAGGGCTATAACCATCTCACAGCTGACTGCGCAGAGCCATATCAGGGCTATAACATCTCACAGCCGACTGTGCAGAGCCATATCAGGGCTATAACCATCTCACAGCCAACTGCAGAGCCATATCAGGGCTATAACCATCTCACAGCCAACTGCACAGACCCATATCAGGGCTATAACCATCTCACAGCCGACTGCACACAGCCATATCAGGGCTATAACCATCTCACAGCCGAACTGCACACACCCATATCAGGGCTATAACCATCTCACAGCCGACTGCACACAGCCATATCAGGGCTATAACCATCTCACAGCGACTGTGCACACAGCCATATCAGGGCTATAACCATCTCACAGCTGACTGTGCACAGCCATATCAGGGCTATAACCATCTCACAGCTGCACTGCACAGCCATATCAGGGCTATAACCATCTCACAGCTGACTGTGCACAGCCATATCAGGGCTATAACCATCTCACAGCCAACTGCACAGCCATATCAGGGCTATAACCATCTCACAGCCGACTGTGCACAGCCATATCAGGGCTATAACCATCTCACAGCCGACAGTGCACAGCCATATCAGGGCTATAACCATCTCACAGCCGACGTGCACAGCCATATCAGGGCTATAACCATCTCACAGCCGACTGTGCACAGCCATTAGGGCTATACCATCTCACAGCCGACGTGCACAGCCATATCAGGGCTATAACCATCTCACAGCCGACGTGCACAGCCATATCAGGGCTATAACCATCTCACAGCCGACTGTGCACAGCCATATCAGGGCTATAACCATCTCACAGCCGACTGTGCACAGCCATATCAGGGCTATAACCATCTCACAGCTGACTGTGCACAGCCATATCAGGGCTATAACCATCTCACAGCTGACTGTGCACAGCCATATCAGGGCTATAACCATCTCACAGCTGACTGCACAAGCCATATCAGGGCTATAACCACTCACAGCGACTGTGCACAGCCATATCAGGGCTATAACCATCTCACAGCCGACTGTGCACACCCATATCAGGGCTATAACCATCTCACAGCCAACTGCACAGAGACATATCAGGGCTATAACCATCTCACAGCCAGACGTGCACAGACATATCAGGGCTATAACCATCTCACAGCCGACTGTGCACAGCCATATCAGGGCTATAACCATCTCACAGCCGACTGCACACAGCCATATCAGGGCTATAACCATCTCACAGCTGACTGCACAGCCATATCAGGGCTATAACCATCTCACAGCCGACTGTGCACAGCCATATCAGGGCTATAACCATCTCACAGCCGACGTGCACAGCCATATCAGGGCTATAACCATCTCACAGCCGACTGTGCACAGCCATATCAGGGCTATAACCATCTCACAGCCGACAGTGCACAGCCATATCAGGGCTATAACCATCTCACAGCGACTGTGCACAGCCATATCAGGGCTATAACCATCTCACAGCCGACTGTGCACAGCCATATCAGGGCTATAACCATCTCACAGCCGACTGTGCACAGCCATATCAGGGCTATAACCATCTCACAGCGACTGTGCACAGCCATATCAGGGCTATAACCACCTCACAGCTGACTGTGCACAGCCATATCAGGGCTATAACCACCTCACAGCTGACTGTGCACAGCCATATCAGGGCTATAACCACTCACAGCTGACTGTGCACAGCCATATCAGGGCTATAACCATCTCACAGCTGACTGTGCACAGGCCATATCAGGGCTATAACCATCTCACAGCTGACTGTGCACAGCCATATCAGGGCTATAACCATCTCACAGCCGAACAGTGCACAAGCCATATCAGGGCTATAACCATCTCACAGCGACTGTGCACAGCCATATCAGGGCTATAACCATCTCACAGCTGACTGTGCACAGCCATATCAGGGCTATAACCATCTCACAGCTGACTGTGCACAGATATCAGGGCTATAACCATCTCACAGCTGACTGTGCACAGCCATATCAGGGCTATAACCATCTCACTACCGACTGCACAGCCATATCAGGGCTATAACCATCTCACAGCTGACTGCACAGCCATATCAGGGCTATAACCATCTCACTCCCGACTGTCAGAGCCATATCAGGGCTATAACCATCTCACAGCTGACTGTGCACAGCCATATCAGGGCTATAACCATCTCACAGCCAACTGTGCACAGCCATATCAGGGCTATAACCATCTCACAGCCAACTGCACAGACCATATCAGGGCTATAACCATCTCACAGCTGACTGTGCACAGCCATATCAGGGCTATAACCATCTCACAGCTGACTGTGCACAGCCATATCAGGGCTATAACCATCTCACAGCTGACTGTGCACAGACATATCAGGGCTATAACCATCTCACAGCTGACTGTGCACAGACATATCAGGGCTATAACCATCTCACAGCCGACTGCACAGCCATATCAGGGCTATAACCATCTCACAGCTGACTGTGCACAGCCATATCAGGGCTATAACCATCTCACAGCTGACTGTGCACAGCCATATCAGGGCTATAACCATCTCACAGCGACTGCACAGCCATATCAGGGCTATAACCATCTCACAGCTGACTGTGCACAGCCATATCAGGGCTATAACCATCTCACAGCTGACTGTGCACAGCCATATCAGGGCTATAACCATCTCACAGCTGACTGTGCACAGCCATATCAGGGCTATAACCATCTCACAGCTGACTGTGCACAGACATATCAGGGCTATAACCATCTCACAGCCGACTGTGCACAGCCATATCAGGGCTATAACCATCTCACAGCTGACTGTGCACAGACATATCAGGGCTATAACCATCTCACAGCCGACAGCACAGCCATATCAGGGCTATAACCATCTCACAGCTGACTGTGCACAGCCATATCAGGGCTATAACCATCTCAAAATGTACACCATACCTTGAAGGAGAAAAAAAATGAACACCTGGAAAAGAAAACTAAGTATACATATTGATGCATATGCGCATAAATTTAAGGATATGACCCTGGTGTTGACCATTCAGTCCAATTCATCACCAAGGGATTTAAAAAAAAACCTGAATACAAATATAAACATAACGAAGGACACTAAGACATGTAAAAATGGGTCTAAATTAGCTAGAATTATCTGCTCCTGCATATCACATATCCTCAGAGCCATAAATACAGTTATTACATGTACCTAATTATCAATCTTAAGAGAAAGTATAGAAGGCTTCATAAAACACATACAGATGAATGGACTAGCAAAGCTGAAAATGGTAGGAAGAAATGACAGAAAGCAAAGGAATAAAGCTGAAACAGAGTGACAGAAAAGAGGACATTTCTAGCACAGAATTTCTAGGTGAGGATATTATTCATACTGAAAGAGCCCCTGGCATCCCCATGGGTAAGTTCAATCCTCAGGCCGGCCAGAATTCTAGTGGCTCATTAGCTCAGTTGTTACAGGGACATGCTCATAACATAGGGGTTGTGGGTTCGACTCTCATACAGGCCATATGATTTTTCTTTTAACGCCAGCTGCTTGGTTCTTTTAACCCTGTCGCATTTGCACTGTTAGATGTAAAGCTAGCTCCTAGTATTCGCATTCGAATGTAGCATAGCGTCAGTTCAAAGTCTTTCAGTAGTGAATGGAAAGTTCCGTGCATCCCAGAATGCTCGTACTATTTTTAGAACATTCAACGCGAGACTGACCAAGATTCTAACCACACGCGCGATAAGACAGCAAGGCCAGTAGTGATGGAAATTCCCCACACATATGCTGGAAAAGGTCGGGCGATCTCAACCGCTACGAATGGATCGGCACATTCTTCCGCAGGGTGGTTACCGGCTTTGTGAACAGCTAGGGGTTAACAGAGCCATGGACTCAAGAGCCAATGTCTTCAGTTCAATCCCAGCCTGCAACGTTCAAAGTGGGTGGTCAGGAGGGATAGAATGCCACCTGGAGGCATCTTTTGACCGAATTCTTAGTAAACATCAAGTTGTGGCCAAAAAGAGACCGATTGTGTGCCACTCTGCTTTAGCTGTATATGGTAGATGATAACATGGAAATTACGGTACTCACCTTAGGACTGGACTTGAACATAGTTCACACAAGCACAAAAATGAACGAAACACCTAACCATTTCATCCTTTGGGTCTTCTACAGGGTACATTTATGAAAGAAAAGGAAAAAAAAAAAGAAATGTAAATACATATAATATTATACATTCAGTATATAGTATGCTAGAGTATATGACGCTATACGGGTCTGTTCACTTCCTATTTTAATGTTACCATGATTCTGGTGTCCACTTTAACATTTCATAGGTCCCTCATATCCATTTTCTATAATGTACCTCCTCATTATAGGTGAAGAGACTTGCGGCCCCTTTCTCCGATGCATTCAGGAAGAGAGTGCCTTCCAAGCCGTACTTTGGTATAAGGATCTGCAGGGCATTTTTCCGCACAAACAACACATAGCCTTCCTCATTCTGCACCCGCTTCTTGAAGAACAGCTGTAACATAAAGCATTACTGCTTTAGAAAAATGCAAGACACACACACTGTATTAATGGGTGTTCAGAATCTTGTGAATAAATGTTTTCATACTGACAATAAACATACACCTACATGAAGTCACACACAACAACAACAAACACACTAAACAACTTGCACACACACACACACACACACACACACACACACACACACACACACACACACACACACACACAACACACACACACACACACACAAACACATACTTGTCTCTAAACAAGATAAAATTATCTGTGCTGATGTATTTATTTTTCAGAAGCGCACACCACACACACACACTTATTTTTGAACAAGATAAACTATCTGTGCAGATGTATTTATTTTTTAGATGCACACACACATAAACACACACTTATCTCTGAACAAGACAAACTATTTACACAAATTTATTTATTTTTCAGATGCAAGCATGCACACACACAAACACACATTTATTTTTGAACAAGATAAACTGCATTGACGTATTTGTTTTTTTCAGATGCACACACACAAACACACTTATTTTTGAACAAGATAAACTGCACTGATGTATTTATTTTTCAGATGCACACACACAAACACACACTTATCTTTGAACGAGATTAACTATCTGCGCTGATATATTTATTTTTCAGATGCAATATCTTTGAACAGTCTGCACAATGTGAGCAAAACACTGTCATTGCACACATCTGAAAAAACGAAATGTTTAGATAAAAAAGTCACCTTTCTTTAACTTGTTCTACAGTTATAAATAAATAGTTCTCATCTAGCGTTACTCTCCAAAATCATTTGGGTCTCACTGAGCGACAGACATAATCAGATTTCTTTAGTGGAGCACAGAGAAGTCAAGTTGTTAAAGGAGCTGACCACACTCCACCATGTTGTTATACAGCTGCCGTCTTTGGTGGGTACGCAAGCTGAGCACTGTCATGTTTCCATAAACCAGCCACTGGCATGATTTACAGGATCTTTAACGAGCATTATTTAGTTTATGTGAAACAATGATTTTGGCCCTAGTAATAGCTTGTATGCATACATACGTATACACTGCCTTTTCATGAGTGGTACAGTTCATGAATACACCTGTGCATATTTGCTGTACAGTAAAAGGATGTACACAACAAAAAACAAAAGATCCTTCAAGACATGGGAACAAACAAACGAAATTGAATGAAACAAAAAACAAAACACACACACACAAAAAAACAAACAAACAAAAGGAAAAGATGCAGTGTGTAGTGTGAAGTGTGTTTACCTGAGTGTGCAGGTTGACAGAGGCTCGTCCAGCGTACTGAGCCATCTTGTGCCGATAGTTCAAGTTGTTGCACACAATCTGGAAAAAAAACAACATGAACAGTTTTTAAGCACCTGTATTTCAATAACAATACACACAAATAAACATACACACATGAATAACATGAACGCCCCCCCCCTCCACACACACACACATACACCAACCTTTACATGAATAAACTCACTCTCACATACACACAAAGTAGGCAAGTAAGCTGAGAAATCAAACATACACAGTACGTAGTTATTTCATTTGAACAGTAATATTTTGCATGAGACAATAAACTGCAGTCCTATGCACAAGAAGCACAAAGGCAACAGTACCTCCACAGCATACCGAGTCCTTACAGCTAGTCCCCTTCAGTGGTCCATTGCTCAGCATTTACAGCGCATGCTCATAAAATAGGGTTGTGGGTTCAACTCTCAGGTGGATCACATTTTTTTCCTCCTTTTTGTGCTGGTTTCAGTTCTTTGAATACAGCCGTAGAATCAAGATCTGATATTTCAAGTTTAATCCCACCCCGCAACATTAAAACCTGGCCTGTTCACTGCCTGTCTTAATGTTTCCATCATTCTGGTGGTGTCAGCTTAGTGCTGCATAGGTCCTTCTCCCACCCTATTTCAAGACCTCGCCAGCATACACCATTTTGTGCAAGCTCAGAAAATCCATCAGATAATTGCTGGTGGGTTTGGGAGGAACACATAAGGAACTGTCTAAGCACAATGGATCCCTCTGAGACAAACTCCCTTCAGCAATACAACCAACGCACCTGTGTCTTGTGTTTATCCATCAGTTCAGGGAAGGAGACATCAGCATTGATGGCCGCTGCTAACAGTCTGTGTACAATGATGTCGGAATATCTGAAAAAGGTGAACAAAAACAACTCATCATATGCTTGTTATCCAAACTGACATATACACAAAGCGAACAACATTTTGTTGTGCATTTAATAAGCAGCACTTTGTTTACAACAGCAAATATGACTGTCAACAAAATCAGCCGAATGTTCAGTTTAAACTACTAATAAAACAATACAGTATGTATAAAGCATTCTTTCATAGCGCTATTGACCTTTACACAATTCACAAAACGCTGTTTAATAGCACAAAACTTAATTATATCTTACAAGCGCATAACCTTAGCTAACACAAGACTACATACATACTGCAAAATACTCAACCGGGTGGTTGAAAAATCAGTGAAAAGACCTCCACCACTGAGTGTTGCTGTTGATTCCACCCACCTATCCATAAATCAGGTTCTGGTTCGAGAGATGCTTTTCGTAAGATATGGTAAGTATGTTTACTAAAGGGGGATTTGAAACAAAATATCCCAATATATCATATACAAACACACACACATGCACAGTCACAACAAGCAAATAACCCCATCCGCCAAATAGACACAGACACAGAGACACACATACACACATTCAGTCAAAACACGCAAATAACACGTAAATAACCCACCAAATAGACACAAACACACACACACACACACACAGACACACACACTCACTCACACCAAACCCAATAACAACGCACAAGCAACAACCTACCCATCAAACAAAAACAGACACAAACACAAACCAACCTTCTGATGGGCGAGGTGTAGTGGGTGTAGATGGGCGCTGCCAACCCATAGTGCACAAACTCTTCCTCAGGTAGCATGCCACTGCAGAAGTAGACGGCCTGCATCATGCAACGTGTTGTCATGATGCGCAACATCGTGTTGAAGAACGGGTTCTGTGGAAAAACAGCTCGGTCCAGGCTCTCTGACAGCTCCTTGCCTGATGACACGTTGACGGTTAAGCCCTGTCAAAAATAACCCAGTTTAGATGTTGTAGAAAGTGACAGATGACAAGTCTACTTGTAACTTGTCTGCACTGTGAAAATGTAAAAATGAAAGTAATCAAAAGTGCAGAAAAAGAAGCCCTTAAAAAAAATACACCAAAAGAAAACAACAATCATTTAATACGCACACATGTGATGACCTTACAAGCATACGCTACATACTGATTTATACAAACGTACTGTGCAGTGATAAGGTTTCTACACACATACACACACACACACACACGCACGCACGCGCACGCACGCACACACACACACACGCGCACACACACACACACATAAACACACACACACACACACACAAACACACACACAGACATAAACACATGCACAAACTTCGATGCATTCATACTTGCACATGTACACAAACACTGTGCAGTTTTGACACTGTAAACAGTAAAAAATGACGTGCTGATCTTAGCACACACCCAAGTGATTTTTTTTTTACACATCTCAAGACAGTTAACCAACCTATCACAAAAACAAATTTCTTAATAAATTTAAGCACAAATCTAAGAATCATTTATTATGCACACACACCTCAATTACACTACTGTTCCTTGACAACTTTTGCACACTCACAAAAAAATATTCGAATAATTCCACTGACCTTTGACTTTGCAGCCTTGATGAGGGGTTCAAAATTGGAGGGTGGAGGGGCAGGATGGCGACGCAGACAGGCGCAATGGGGGAACTCGTCCTTGATCTTCTGGGCCACCGTGACGTTGGCCAACAACATGAACTCTTCCACCATAGAGTTGGTGTCTCTGTTGACAACATGCAGCACACATCAACTATAGCCATATATGTCTTTTCACAATGCAGTATCATTATCATTATTGTTTAAAGCCCAGCTGACTGCACAGAACCATACCAGGTCTACCAAATATCTCAATACATCTGAATCTGAAAGATGAAATGGAAAAGCAAATTAGATACACATGTCAATGCATCTGCACACATAATTTAAGGATATGCCTCTGGCTTTGACCACTCCCTCCAATATATCACCAGATGGTTTAAAAAACACACCTGAATACAAATAAATAAATGTAAAAAGAAGTACACTAAAACATATAAAACTGGCCTAAATTACCTAAAATTGCTTCTGCACATCACATTTGCCTAGAACCAAAAATGCAGCAAATACACGTACCAAATTCTCAATCCTAAGAGAAAGAATGTAAGATTTTACAAAACACATACAGGTGAATGGGCCAGCAAGACAGAAAATGGATAGGAAGAGATGACGGAAAGCAAAGGAATAAAGCAGAAACAAAAAGAGTGACAGAAAAGAGGAAATTTCAGGCACAGAATTTTCAGAAGGTAGGGATACCATTTATACAGTAAGATTGCCCCCCATCCCAAAAGGGGATGGATCACGCTGCAGTAAATATCCATGGAAACTGATCATGGTTAAAAAACAGTCTGAGACTAGCGGGGTAGTGGGGTGGTGGTGTCCAGGTACATGAATGCAACAACTGTCACCATTACTTGTGAAAACTGACGCAAGAAGAATATTTAGTGTTGGTTCTCTCAGCTGAGGAGAGACCACAATATCATATTCAGTGACACAGTCATTTCACCATTTTGGAAAACTATTTGAGATAAGATAACTTTTTGCAGTTACAATTTCCAATTGATCATCTTTTTTCACTGGAAAACTGATGGTGAAATATCTGAAAACCAAAACTTTGACAAATCCCTTGCCTGACTAACACAACCAATTGTTGTCATGTCTTTTCTCACCAGATCAATGAAATCCATTTGTCTTTTCCTTATTCTGAATATCAATTTCAGCTACTTGTCCACAACAGGCAGACCTGAGATATATCTCAATTATAGTCACAGTGCACATATAAAAACTGTCTGCTTAATGCCTATCTGCATTTTCTAATCATCTTACAAGCAACACACAACTGAAGGTTAATGAAACAATCTGCATCTGTAAGACCATGTCAAGACCATGGAAATAACAACCCTGTAAAGACACTCCAACTGTACTTATGATTTATTACTCCATATTTTGTTTTATATTTCTATCTGTCACTGCCCATGTTCTGCATCATCTCTTGCACTCTTTCAACTCTCCAACACACCTCTGCACCTTTGTGGTCACCATATGTATAGGGCCAGACAAACTACAGAATTAGTGATAGTAGTTCAAAATGTTATGATGAGTCTTAAGCATGATAGTGATGACATTATGGACTTGCACTGAAATTGAGACTGCAGGCAGGGCTATGCTCTATGCTTCCTACTGTAGTATATTCTATTGTTAACCAGGTCCCAAAGATACACCAACACTTGCAATGTTAGCAAATTTGAGCAACACCCTTAATGATTCAACCACAAAGTGGCAGAGATTCAAATGTAAGAGCTCCCAATCAGCCCACTGTACACTCAAATCCTGGAATGAGCCAACTGGGGGTTGAATATTTCACAATGATTTAGTTGAATAAGTTTTGAACCTCTACCCTCCTGGTAATAAGTCTGTCATATTGCTGACCACTTTGTCATAGCAACTGGTTATTTCATCTGTACACTCACCTAGATATCATGACATTCAACATGTAAAGATATTCTGCTTCAGACTTCACACAGGTTTTAAATATGCTTTTGTAAAGAGAGGGGGGGGGGGGGGGGGGGGGAGGGAGGACAAGAAATGCAGAAAATGCCCATGAAGAAGGACAATACAATGAGATAGATAAAAACACTCCCTAAGACATTACTATTGTGCTGGGCACCTTAAAAAAAAAAAAGACGAAGAAAAAAGAAAAACTGACACACTTCCTACCTCAGTTCCTTGACCTGCACATCGATGGGATCATGAGTCTCACTGTCCACGTAGAATCGAACTTCAGTAGAAGCCAAACTTAGAGCCCTGAAACCATAATGATAGTGATAACACAAACATGACAATTTGTTGATAATGACAACAAACAAACAGAAAAAAACAACAACATCAAAGTGACAGGAAAGAAACGCATAAGCTGTCACTGCATACTAATACAACAACAACAACAACAAAAATATAAAAAAACCAACAAGGAAACAAAATTCCAATACGTGCAAGACAAGCAGCACAAATTTTAAAAGTCTTGTAACAAACACATAGTCAAATAGAAGCACACACTGCTAATTCAAAGAATATTTATTCAACAATCCTTAGTTTGTAAAATCAAACTTACTTACATGTAAAAAATCAAATTCAAGTTATATTCTTTATCACTACAACACTGTTTCATACCGATACCACTGAATAACTACATAATGTTGCATTAAAAAAAAATCTTACCCTGCATCAATCCTGCGCTTTTTCAGTATTTTGGCCAATTTGTTGAGGTTCCTTAGACTGACTGTCAAGGAATCATGTTTGTTGGGATCGTCTATCTTCATCTGGGCTTCTGCATAGGTCAATGAGGCCTGCACACACAAACACAAATAAATACAGACACATGTACTCATATAAAAATTAACACAAAATTGAATAAATACAGACACATGTATTTGTATAGAAATTAACAAACTGTGTACACACAAACATAAATGAACATGCACACACATACACATGAAAATAAACAAACTAATGATTACCAAACTCAAAGCACAAGTTATGGAGAGTTTATCCCTAAAATCTGTACCTTATACTATGCATATTTGACAAAGGAAACCCCCCCACACACACACGCACACACCCACACACGCGTGTAAACAAGACACACAGAGGACACACCTGAAGAAAGTTAGTTTGACTTTTTGGTAAAAACTGTCTTAGCAGGAGCCAAACATGTTCCACTACAACCACAGCCCAGACCCAGCACTACTTCACAACCTTAATAAAGACCCACCTTGGAGAAAATGATGCTCTTCATGAACTGCGGCTTGCCCACCATCTCCGCTTCATCAGTCATTTCCCACAAGACAGAAAAGGCAAATCTGTAAAAAAAAAAAAAAAAAAAAAAAAAAAAAAAGTTGACATGTGACATTACATCCATAGACAGGATAATGAAAAGCTCAAATCAAAGACAGAAACACAGACTTGAGATAGAAAAGTTTCTGTACTTGTACGAACAGTGACTGAATAAAAGTTCTGCCATAATGTACAGGGTCCAAATTCTTTAGCAGTCACCAAGTCATTTACATGGCAACATGGGAAATCCAACTAAAGACAACTAAAGACACAGTAGGCCAGTCATAACTATGGCTAAAATTGGCTGGATAGGTCAAAATTATGAACCTGAAAAACATAAAATAATGCCTAATTAATATAACAAAACATGACAGGCACAAACGTTCGGCCAACTGGCCTTTGTCAAGCATATACAGAAGACAACAAAGAATAAAGACACAACACTTAGCACAAAAATAACAGTAGACAACGTCCCAAGTATAGCATCCTGGCAGGAGACAGTGGCAGACTGCGCAGCAACATACCACCTGCACATTTGGTTAACCCTTTGCCTCCCTCACCCTAGCTGCCAGAATTCTGCATTGTCAGCCTTGACAGCAAAGCAAAAACTTAACTCTTTCACTCCCCCACCCTATTCACCAGCCTCCTGCAGGAAGCTGGTGGACAGGGTGTGGGAGTGAAAGGTTAAAACAACACGCATACTCACATCCAAGAAAATCAGAATGCTATAAAGGATACTGCAAAGATCAACTCTCTCTCTCTCTCTCACTGGGAGATTGCAGCTGACATGTTTTCACATATCAGGGTGTTTGTGCCATTTTCTCCTGCCAGGATGCTACATTTGGGAAGTTATCTATTTTTGTGTGTGTATGTTAACTGTTGTATATTTAGTTCTTTTTTGTATATGTTTGACAAAAGCCAGTTGGCCAAAAATTTGATTTGTGCCTGTTTTGTTCTGTTATATTAAATATGTGTTCTATTTCTATTTAAGTGTTTTTCTGATTCGTATTTGGTTAAATACTGGCGTTCACTTTGATTCAGATTAAAAAATTTTGACAACAGATTTTTCCATATTTTTAATCTTAACATCTAATCTTCAATTACCCAAAGTTTTATGACTCAGACCATCCTAAAAAGCAATTCAAAATTCATTTTTAGTTTTAAAAATTTCATGATATCAAAAAAAACAGAGAAGAATCCAAGACAGAAACAGACAGACAGAAGAAATAAGGAAGATCTTACCTGTCTACATTACTGCGAAGAGAACACAGGTTGGAGCTCAGCAGTTCAGGAACCATGTCAATACGCTGAAAGAAGATTGAGAAATGAGAAAGACAGTGTCAGAGCTGACGAACAGGGAAAAGGTTATAGGTAGATTACAGTTCCTAACATATTCCAGTGGTATAAAAAATATAACAACCTGTCAGGTGCTTAGCACTTTCACTCATCACCCAATCTTTCATAATAATAACAACAATTACAGTATTTATGTGGCACCAAATCTTGACAATTCAAATCAAAGCGTACCCACGCACCAGGCATACATATACAATCGATAAAGACCACCTTACAATATTTAATATACAGACTGAGGGAAAGAAGTAGCAAAATTCGTTGTTGGGAAAAGAGGTAGGTTTATGAATTGGATTTAAAAGCAGAAAGGTTACGCATTAAGATGAAGGCAGAGCAGAAGTCTATTCCAGGCTGACAGTCCTGAGACAGCAAAAGAACGCTGGCCAACACTTGACAGTTTAAATTTACGGACCTAAGGGAAAGAGTGTCTGATGCTGAGCGCAAGGTGTGAGTTCCTGTATGAAGCTGAAGGGTAGGGGAATGGAGTAACAGGGTTAAACATTACTCCATTTATTGATCTGAATATGTAAAGAACAACACATGGCCAGATCCAATGTAAACAGACTGCAAATTTGTTCAAATTAATCCTATCACTGATTCTGACACAGGGTAACAAACTAAAGATCCCGCTATACCATAAATTTTTCTAAATTTAAAATGCTATGATTGATTTTAACAAGATTAATGACTTTAAATAGTCATTAATGATAAATGGTTCAGCTTCAGAAGTAGGCCTATAATTCATGGTTGGAAAATAAGTACAGGACATGAAAGTTTTGTTTCTCTCTGTACTTAAACTATAATGGCTGCCATGATCCACTGCCAGTGGATTTATCAACAAATTCCAAATATCAGAAAAAGAAAATATGTCTCCATGTGCTAATGACTTAACCCTCTCATTCCCTAACCTTATCCATGAAATTCCTGCATTATCAGCCACAACAACAGAACAAAACCTTAACCCCTTCACTTCCTCACCCTATCCACCAACTTCCAGCGGAAAGCTGGTGGATAAGGCAAGGGACTGAAAGGGTTGATTAACAAATTCACAAGTATCAGAAGGAGAAAACATGTCTGCAGCTCTGGTGGATGATGTCAGGGAAGGAAAGAGCAAATGAATAAATTCATAGATATCAGAAACAGAAGATATTTTGCACCAGTAATTTTCAAACAATGGGAAAAAAAGGAGCCAAGAAAAGAAATACCTGATCAGTGAGGTACACTGTGGTGCCCCTGCTGGCTGCTTCCTTGTCCAGAGCAGTGTTGGGTCGGATAAAATGACTCACATCAGCAATATGGACACCCACCTGAAATCAACAAGTCAATATTTACTTTCTTCGTTCCTGTTGTTCTGTTTGGGGTACTGAACTGAACATAGGCCTCTTCTATGTCAGAAGCCCAGTCTGCAGCATATACTTTGGAGTTTGGCCTTTGTTCAAGAGGGATTCATCGCACTTGGACATTTCCATGTGTGCTCCACCCAAATCTCCCAACAATTACCTGGCAGACTCCTTAAGTCTGCGCAAAACCCTATGTGCTAGCAAGGTCATGAAGTTGGGGAGGTGGGAGGGACTTTTGAAACACTAAGCTGACACCACCAGAATGATGGAAACATTAAGATGGGCAGCAAACATGCCAGTTTTTCATGTTGCGGGCTGGGGTTTTGAACTCAAGATATCAGATCTTGAGCCCACGGCTCTATCAAAAGAACCAAGCAGCCTGTGGTTCTGAATCTACTGTGACATGTTTCTCGGCGTAATGATGATGGCTACGTATGTCTGATTAGACAACTGATGGGTTCAGTAGATGACTCAGGCTGACGTGGAGCAGCACTGACTGTGGCTGAACAAGCTGATTCTTTAGTGGCAGTCCTTGGCACAGCCACTGCACATGAAAATTGATGGCTGTGGCTGCAAATTTGCTTCTTTTTTTTTTTTCTTCTATGTCCAACCAAAG
The DNA here is from genome assembly GCA_030674185.1 of Monoplex corrugatus. Lineage (NCBI taxonomy): Eukaryota > Metazoa > Mollusca > Gastropoda > Littorinimorpha > Ranellidae > Monoplex > Monoplex corrugatus. The sequence continues at coordinate 64,408,666 of JAPXFY010000020.1, forward strand.
TGGAGACTGTTTCTCCTCTGAAATAGCAATACCTTATTGTTACTGTTGTTTAAAGCCCATAAAGTGGCACAAACTGAAAATGGGGTGACATAAACTGAAAAAGAGAGAGAGGAGAATCGGAAGATGTAGAGACACAAACAGAGAAAGGGGACACAAGTTGAAGAGAATGAAAGGACACTGAAACAGACAGGTGAGTGAGAAAAAAACAACAAACCAAACAAAACAATGATGGACAATAAACTAAAGAAGTGGGGTAAAGAAATGGGAAAGAAAGAGAGACACAAAATAAAAAAGATGGGGTGATGGAAAAAGACAACATTAAAAAAAAAAGTAAGGCAAAATGCAGATAGACTTGTCACAACCCAAGAGAAGGAAAGAAAAGTTGCTTCCCTTGCAAAGGTTAAAAACAACCAAAACAGATAGTAAAACAACAACAACAACAACAAACAACAAAAAAAAAAAAAAAACCCACATAAAAACAACAACAACAACAAACCCAACAAAAACAAACAAAAACCCACACACAAAAACAACAACAACAACAACAACAAAACCACACAAACAACAAAAACCCACACCATAAAAAACAACAAACAACAACAAAACCACACAAAAACAACAAAACCCCAACATAAGAAAACAACACAAACACAACAACAAACCACACAAACAAAAAAAAAAACCAACCAGTAAAACAACAACAACAACCACACACAGACAAAAACTTTCAGGACAATATAAACTGCAGAGCCTGGAATTGCATAGAAAAAAAAAAGAGGAAGATGTTGACTTTCGAAGGCGCTTCGCGCCTGAGCCTGCTAGGGCAGTCCGGGGGCATGCCCCCCCCGGAAAAATTTTGAAATTAAAGGTGAAAATCTGTGCAATCTGAGGCATTCTAGAGCCAATATAGGAGGAGCCATACATACTGGGGTTCCCTACATTTTTCCTCCAATTTGTACCAAAAACTGCAATTAATCCTTCTGCTGGATGAAAAAGTCAGAAAAATCTGCCAGACAAGCAGACAATTTTGAAGCTGATTCTGTACTGAAAAGAGAGTTCCTGCTAGTAGTCTAGTTTACCTCCCGTGAGCTTCTTGAGGTCTTTGACCGCCGATTTCTTGGGTTTTTGTTGTTTTTTTTTTTGGTCGATTTTTTTTTTTCGGCGGAGGATTATTTTTTTCAGCGGATTTTCATTTTCTGTTCAGCGGAAATCCGCCGAATGGCGGACAATTCCAGGCTCTGAAACTGTCAAGTGTACAATACAAAACAAAACAAAACAGAAACCTCGTCTTTCTTGTCTGTGTTTCTGTCTGCTGTTAACTTTGAAAAGGAGACAAACCCTTTCCCCCCCCCTCTCCAGACTATGACAACACTTAATCTTACTTCACACTAGGACCCTAGCAGTCGTTTTTATAAACATTCAAGTAAAGCAACAAAATGAAACAAATCAGACAAAGACAGACGGTTACCTCCAGGTTTCCATTGTCCAAATGCCTGCAGTGCAGTGCGTCATCAATGTCTGTACATCCTGGTGGGTCCACACTGCAGATGTCCAGGTGACGAAGGTTGGTGCGCTTTGCCTCATCCTGCCAGATCCACCATGTCACAATATGAACAAATACAATAATACTAATAGTAATAATAACAGTAATAACAAAAATAATAAAATAATAATAATAATAATAATGACATTTTTTTTGTTATAATACAAAATATTAGCTGCTAAAATTAGGCAAAGAGTGGGCGACCTGCTGGTGCCATAATACTTAAAATCAGACATTGGTATGGTGTATGATACCAAAACACTGTTTACTTTTTCAGTATTATACATTACAAGCTGAAGTGATCATGTAATATTTCACAATCTTCCTTTTATAACATCTTCTGTCAATTTCTGTAGTATATGTAAAACAAGAACTATACAATAAACATCAAGATCATGTAATATTTCAGTCTCCCTTTTATAACATCTTCTGTCAATTTCTGCAAGACAGTTCTGAGGTGCAAAAGAAGACACAAGTCACAAGAATGGCCAGTCCTATCTACCCTACCCCTTTCTAATATGTTTTTGCTCTCCAATCTTCCTTTTTTTTATTTTGAAGGGGAGGGGAGGGCAGCATGCACACATGAGTTACGGTTATTGTGAAGAACCATTTTAAAATTTTCATTTCAATTTCTCAGGATAGCATCTCCATGCCTGGAATAAATTCCACATGCTTTGCCGCCATTGTGCCATTGATAGAGATGATCATGGCAAAAGTCAAAATCCCTAAGCACGGCAAGGTTTTGAGGTCCTACCTAGGTATGGGTTTTATGATTGCCTTCTCAGTCTGTCACTGTCTGTTATATTAAAAAAACAAAACAAAACCAAAAAATGCATACACTCAATTGGAAAAAAATGAAAACACAACCCCAACTCTCCCAGTCCATCCTCCATGCCCGATCAAAAATATAGGAAATAATGAAAATATATCCAGCGCCCACCTCCCCGCCCCGTTACAGACTGCTCCAATATCCCACATAACCATATCACAGAGATCTACCTTTACACAACACATAGCCTACTTCTGGCCCATAAACATTGATTTATCATATCCATCATTTCACAGCTTGCCACTTCAATCCCAATTTATAAAAAAAAAAAAAAAAGACAAGCACCACAACAACCTCAAATTCTATTCTATTCTATTCAACTACAGATGGCAAAATGTCAACAGCCCAGCACACTGTCCTATTTACCCACACACCAAAACTTCACCCAAGGTAGATTACGCAGACTATGCAGCAGCTTAATGCCTATACAGAGAAGAACAAGATTTTACCTCTTCAGTGACGAGCCAGGGCATCTTGGGCAGACAGTTGAGCACAGCCTGGGAGAAGTTGCAGTGAGGGACATCGTGCTCCAACAGCAGCACTTCATTCTCTGCTTCCTTCTCTCCCACTGCCCCCAGCTCCCTCACAAAGTGACCCTAGCACAGAACAATAAAAAATGTATATACCTTGACAGATTCGCATTTGCACTGCTAGATGTAAAGCTAGCTCCTAGTATTCGCATTTGAATGTAGGACAGCTCAGTACAAAGTCTTTCAGTAGTGAATGGAAAGTTCCTTGCATCCCAGAATGCTCGTACTATTTTTAAAACATTCAACCCGAGACTGGACCAAGATTCTAACCACACGCGCGATAAGACAGCAAGGCCAGTAGTGATGGAAATTCCCCACACATGCGGGAAAAGGTTGGGCGATCTCAACCGCTACGAACGGATTGGCACATTCTTCCCCAGGGCGGTTAATGGCTTTGTGAACAGCTAAGGGTTAAGAGGAACTAGACAAAAAAATAGAATGTTGTTATTGTCGCTTAAAGCCCAACTGATTGCTTAAAGCCATATCAGGGCTATAACCATCTCGAAAAGTACACCATACCATATCTTACTGAACAACAACAACAACAACAACAATAAACCACCTGGAAACACACATCTATACATTCACGCACATAATCTAAGAATATGTCCCTGGCGTTGACCACTACGTCCAACGTATCACCAGATGATTTAAAAAATCATACCCGAATACAAATGTGACATAACTAAGCGTACTTATCAAAACAGACCTAAATTATCTCATACTGCCCCTGCACATCACATTTACTTTGAGCCAAAAATGCATATATGTATTCAATTATCAATACTAAGAGAAAGTAAGGCTCTATCGAACACGTACAAGTGAATGGATCAGCAAGGCAGAAAATAACAGGAAGAAATGACAGAAAGCAAAGGAGCAAGGCAGAAACAAAGAGAGTCTCACACACACACACACAGAATATAAAAACAGCAAACTGTACTTATCAACTGTAAACTAACTTCATGAATACCATTCCCCATTTTCATAATAGTATATTTAATATCTCGCCTGCAGTCATCTGTTGTACTAATTACAAAGAGTAAATAAATGAATAAACAGGTTAATAAAATTCCCAATAAAGGTTCACCACCATAGTGATCGATTACACTCTGCAAATAAAAATACACAATAAAGACATCTTTTGTTACAGTAAATGGCAAAAGTGTCTCAATCTTCTGAAAATCACAACTGTTGAAAAGGAAATACAAATTCACTGCAAATATATGGTTCATGTTATAAAAAAACTCAATGAATGAAAACATTAACTCGCAAGCACACGCACACAGAAATGGAAAATATGAATTCACCACATTCATATATTTCATGTTGAGAAATATCAATCGAACGAAACCAATAACATACACATATACACAAACATTTTCATGCAACACTAAACAAATATTACTAGCAGACACAAACAAGAGAAGACTATATTTTTCAGGGAAAAAGATAGGCAAAAAGGAAGAAAGGCAGACTTCCAATCTCATACACTGAGAACATAACCAACATCAGTGGCCTAAATATTCAAGACGTTGTCCACAAAAGTCAAGACAGAGCTGTTTGGAGGAGAGTAACGGTGTTAACGAGTGCAGCAGCCAACACAGAATCCAGTGACGCCAACAGGTGAGTTTTAGACAGGTGAGACTTAACAAACGCATGCATCATTTATACAAACACACACGCATACAAACCATACCAGAGGATATCTGGAGGTGCGAGGCCAGGAGTCAATGGCAACAATGATGCGTTTTCCTGTCAATGTGGCCGCCTGACGTGTCTCGATTCGAACCTTAGGAATCTTCTTCTCAGCTGGGATGAACAGATGTCTGGTGGCCTGGATAATGACAACAGATGTACGTAGCAAAAACAAAAACATTGCTTTGCGTTAATTTTTAAAGAATGAATACACGCAAGCTATAATGTATACATACGTGCTGAAAGGCAATCCATTGTTGCAACATTTGTTGTTACATGTGCACAAGAAAGCAATCCCGGGTCTACGTAGCAAATTGTTATTGTTATTTCTGTTTAAAGCCCAGCTGGCTGCATAGAGCCATATCAGAGCTATAACCATTTCAAAACATTCACAATACTTCAATAGGGAAAAAAATGGAAATGAAAAGCACACTTATCAGTGCATTTGCACACATAATCTAAGGACATGTTCCTGGTGTTGACCATTCTGTCCAATTTATCACACATGGGATTTAAAAAACATACTGAATACATACATAAAAACAGGCTTAAATTACCTGAAATTGCTTCTGCACATCACATTTCCCTGAGCCAAAAGTGCACTTAATACATGTACCCAAATATCAATCATAAGAGAAAGTATGCAAGACCTTATCAAAACACATACAAGTGAATGGACCAGCAAGGCAGAAAATAACAGGAAGAAATGACAGAAAGCAAAGGAACAAGGCAGAAATAAAGAGAGTGAAAGACAAGAAAAAATGTCTAGAAGGTAAGGCGACAAAACAGTCTTGAACCTGAAGACTTTATTCTGTTTAACTTCCATAAACATGACTGTCTATAGTAAATACTTAACTCACTCGGTACGACGGAACGCTATAGCGGTCGTGATGAAAGGCAAGGTTCCGTACGACGGAACGCTATAGCGGTTTCGATAATTAAAGATTTTTCAACGCTCCCCTTTAGATCCTGCACGCCTACCATAGCCACACTGGTCACTACAAACATGTCAAGGGTCAAAGGGAAAGTTACTTCGTGAGATTCCGTAGTCACACACTCGTCGGGAAACGATTGACTTCGGTACCCTACACGAATGGCTAATCGGCATTCATGTCGAAAATGGCGTCGCAGGCGAGTACGAGTTTTCGAACAAATTAGATCGCGACGGGGGCGTTTTACTGCTGCTGAAGTGATTGAAGTGCTTCAGACTGAAGGACTGGACATCGAGGAGTATGATGAAGATAATGGTGAAAGTGTATCAAGTGATGGAAGCTGCCAGCAAGGAGGAACTGACAGTGACCCAGTTTCAGACGACAGTGAAGTGGGAGAGGGTGGTGGGCATACACATCACGAGAGGCAAGCGGTCAGCAGGTCAAGCACAGTGAGTCGCATGTCTGATGGAGGTTTCATTCACTTTCCTATGCATGACTGGCACGAAGATTTTAGTTTTTCTCCCACTTTGACTCTTTCTCTGGCCCTTGTGGCCTGCATGTCACAGTTCAGTGCCACGCCCCCTTTGATTTCTTGAATCAGTTTGTGACAGAAGACTTTCTAAATTCCATTGTCATAACAGAAGGCATAAGAGAACTGAGTGGCAAGCAGAATGAGCACTTCTCCTGACCCTCTCACCTTTGACTGTGTGTTCATGGAGCTGATCAGAGTGTGTGACTGTACAATGATCCTGACCACAAAATTTGGGGTATTTTCAACATGGCACATGACGAAGAAATATTCAAGGAAGAACTTCAATATTTTGGCATGAACTAACCCAGCATGTAAATATTCAGATCTGAAAGTTTCATTTTGATTCTTTATGTTTTGTATTTTTTGTGATTTTGTTTCCTAACCCTTCAAAATGGGCCGTACCAGCGGAAACGCAAGGGGGAAAACTCTCCGTACCGAGTGAGTTAATAGGGAACTTTAGCACTGACCTCTTTCTGTATGGAAGGTTGAAGGATGCCACAGTACTGTCTCCATTTACGCTTGATGATTCCAATCACGCGGCCTGTGGGCTGTCGAAGTTCCTCAGGAACACGATTCTTCACCTCCTTTTCCTGTAAAGAGTTACAGAAAGCAAATAATGTTACTGACCTTTGACAACAATGTTCAAACAGATCAACATGGTCATGTCATGACTGTTTCAAAATTAAACTCAAAACACTGATACATAAATGCACACAAATAAATTTACTTTTGCTACCTAAAAGAGACCGCAGACAAGAAAAGAAAGACAAAGGGAGGAAGGGGAGTAAGAGAGAGAGGGAGGGAGGGGGTGGGAGTGAGAGAGAAAGAAAAAGAGAGAGAGAGAGAGAGAGAAAGAGAGAGAGAGAGAGAGAAAGAGAGAGAGAAAGAAAGAAAGAGAGAGGGAGACAGACAGAGAATGTACAGATATAAACTTACACTTAAAACAAATACTAGGACAGCAAGAGACAATGTGTAAAAAAAAAAAAAAAAGGGTGTGGAAGCAGTTAGAGACAGAGAGCAAGAATGGAATGAAAGCCTGTATACATATTGTATATGTGAGTAAGAAAGAAAGAGAGAAACAAACAACTACAGAGAAATAAAAATAAACAAAGAGAACTAAAAATAAACAAAGGGCTCAATTTGAAGAACAAAATAACAAACAAAGGGCTCAATTTGAAGAACAAAATAACAAACACACACACACGCACACACACAACACACACACATTGTCTAAAATCACTTTAGTGAATAGACATTAAATCAAAGACCAACACACACACACCACACACACACACACACACACACACACACACACACACACACACACACACACACACAGCCTAAAATCACTTTAGTGAATAGACATTAAATCAAAGACCAACACACACACACACACACACACACACACACACACACAACGCACACACACACACACACACACACCTCACACTTTGTCTAAAATCACTTTAGTGAATAGACATTAAATCAAAGACACACACACACACACACCACACATACTCACACTTTGTCTAAAATCACTTTAGTGAATAGACATTAATCAAAGACACACACACACACACACACACACACACACACACACACACACTGCCTAAAATCACTTTAGTAAATTGACATTAAACCAAAGACCAACACACACACACACACACAAACACACACACACACACTACACACACACACACACACACCATGCTGTACAAAACAACAACAAAACCATCACCACCACAACCAGCATCACAGAAAACTCACATTTTCGTCAAGATCATCCTCCTCTTTCTGCTGTTCCTCCCTGTCGACCAAGACCATGGAGGACGGACAACTCCATTCGCTCTTCGGCAAAATTTCTATGGCAACAGTGTCCCCATCCACTGCCCGGTTCAAGTTGATCATTCCTTGCACAAACACCTGATGATAAACATACAAAAAGTTACTAAGGCATTTTAACCCTTTGACTCCTGCACCCTCTACACTAGCATCCTGCATTGTCAACCATGCTAGCAAAGCAAAAATTTAACCCACTGATTCCCTCACCCTAACCACCAAGCTAGTGGATAGGGTGAGGGAATCAATGGGTTAAGTGTTTGCTGTTGGTGGATAGGGTGCAGGAGTCAAAGGGTTAAAAAGAATCAAACACACAGTGCAAAACATGTGACCACAAATAACGAACACAATGAAGACAATGATTAAGTGATGCATGTTTTAAAAAAAATCAAACACGCAGCACAAACACATGACTACTTAATATTAAACAGAACAGAACATTATTTATGAATTTTAAATAATGATCAAGTTTTAGTGACGCAATTTTCTTTTTTGAATATTTAAAACAACATTCTTAAAAAATAGTTTCAAATGCAAGAGGTCTATGAAAACGTAACACTTCAGTATCTATCCATTCACACAGACCTACCTACCTACCTATCTATCTGTTTATCTGTCTGTTTATCTATCTATCTATCTATCTATCTAAATACATAGAACAGCACATCATAGATAAATTTAAGAAAATCACAGGGGCGCAAAATTTGCAATAATTTGTCCCTTCAAGATGTTTGATCCAACATCATTTCTTAACACACACACACACACACACACACACAAACATCCCGACTCTGTATAATCATTTTCTAAAAACAATTCAAACTGGTTCCAAGCGGTTCAAATAACCTTTCTGCAAAATTTGACTCAATCCAGCATTCTTAACTGAATCCAGTGTTCTTACCATTTTATCCATGCCCTCAACGGAGATGTTGGCCTCCAGATAGTTTTCCCGGCTGGCGAGGAAGCCACCCTGCTTGTAACGGCCAGACTTGATGCCCATCTGTATTTTTGACAATGGTAAGTGTTCCGGAAACAACAGCTTGTTGCCTTGGATCCCCTGTCAAACAGAGTTTGTGCTAGTGTTTTAGTTTTTGTCCATAGTCAGCTGCTGATGCCCAAATCTAAGTTGTACGAATCACACACACACACAAAACTTGAAAAGAAATAAAACAATTCACTGCTTTTTCTGTCCTTATACATGCAAGTGTATGTGTTTTGCGATGCAATTCATATTTACAAACATAAAAAAATAAAAACAAAAACACCAAAAAAATAGGAAGAAAGAATTAATTTTGTTTTGAATATTATTATTAACATTCAAATGAAAGAAAAACAACCATGGAAACACACACACACACATACACAGACAGACAGTCAGACAGACTGACAAACAGACACACACACACACATGGATGCAGGCACACGCATACACACACACACACATACATGCGCGCGCACACACACACACACAGACACGCACGCACGCACACACACACACACGCGCGCGCGCACACACAAATGTATACACATGCACACACACACACACACACATACATGCAAACCAAGTTTATTGTTTAACTAGATAGCTCAGGTTAGTCAGCCCTATTTCACTTTTTTTGGTTTATCCCCTTTCCTTTTCCAGGTGCAATTTCATTTTGTCTTTTTCATTATTTTTATACACAAGTATTGCCACTGCCCCCTCTCCCCTTTTTTGTCTAAAGTCAATTTGAATTGACACTAAAATCAATGACTATCAGAACAAAACCACACGCACACACATATAAAGCAAAACTTACATGATGATTTATAGGATCTTTATGTGCATGTGCATATACACCCATACACACACCACCACATGAATGCACACACACACACACACACACACACACTCTCATACATACACACACACACACACGCACACACACACACACACACTCTCATACATACACACACACACACCACACACACACACACACAAACACATCAACATCCACACACATACACCACACACACAAACACATCAACATCCACACACATACACCACACACACATGTACTCCTTCAGAAATGCATGCACATACGTAAACACACATACACCGTACTTACAAACTTTGACACTGGGTTGGTAAGTTTGTCCAGAAGTGACCCAGCATTTTCCAAGCTCTTCACGTAGTCATGCACTGAACAAAAATAACACTGAGCACATCATTCATGTTCATCAGGTGCCCCATCTTCCAGGTCAACACACACACAGACCTACTAATACCAGAACTCATTTCATGTGTACTCACATGCAGAACATTAACTATGTGCATTAAATGATAACAATAATGATGACACTTTCTTTCAGTTATTAGCTTACTGTTATTACTGTTATTGTTGTTTAAAGCCCAGCCAACTGTGTAGAGCCATATCAGGGCTATATCAGGGCTATAACCTGTTTCAAAATATACACAATACTTCAACAGGAAAAAAAAAGAAAAGAAAATTAAGTACACGTATCAATGCATTTGCACACATAATCTAAGGAGATGCCCCTGGTGTTGATCACTCCGTCTGATTTATCACACAGAGGATTCAAAAAACATAACTGAATACAAATTTAAACATGACTTAGGACACTTAAACATATACAAAAACAGGTCTGAATTACCTAAAATTGCTTCTGCATATCTTGAGCCAAAAATGCACTTAACATCATGTACCCAATTATCAATGCTAAGAGAAAGTACTTAAGACTTTATCGAACACATACAGGTGAATGGACCAGCATGGCAGAAAATGACAGGAAGAAATGACAGAAAGCAAAGGAACAAGGCAGACACAAAGAGAGTGACAGAAAGAGGAAAGTTCTTGCACAGAATTTCCAGAAGGCAAGATACTATTTATACTGAAAGAGCCCCTGGTGTCCCCATTGGGGGTATGGGTGGGTGGGGTGTTATCAGCTTAAAAGCCACTTTTTTGACTTGTCATTGCATGCATGTTGGGTGTTTTCATGTTTCCATAAGCCAGCCACTGACATGACTTACAATATCCTTAATATGCATTTGTGATATTCTGCAAATGTTTACACACCAACGAGGTTTAAGCACTAGCAGGTTTGCACACAATGACCTGAGAGATCTGAAAAGTCTCTAACCTTCACCACCAGGCAGTGGTCTCGGCAGATCAAACCCAGAACCTTCTAACTAGAAGTCTGACATTTATCCATGTCACTACCGACCTTGTAAGCCATGATTTGTGCTGGCTTAGAGAAAAAACACTCAGCATGCATGCCCATGAAGGCAGAGTATTCAGACTAAGCAGCAATATAACATCCAGCAACATAAACATCCAGACAACAAAGAAAAAATAATGTGTATACATCCTTTCAAAATATTGCTCAGAATGGAAAAAAGTATAACTAATGATATCACACAAACAAGAATAAAAATGTCCCCCCCCTCCAAAAAAAAAAAAAAAAAATACTGCACAAAAAAACTAAAAAACAACACTCACACACACACACACACACACAAAGAAACAAAAAACAACACCAACCTGCACAAAAAAAGAAACCTATAAAAAAATAAAACATACCAAAAAACAAAAAAAGCAACCTGCACAAAAACTAAAAACCATTAAAAAAACAACAACAAAACATACACACACACACGCACACACACACACACAAAGACATCAACCAAACAAAACAAGTCAAAAATAACAACAACAAACAAACAAATACCCCCCCCCCCCCCAAAAAAAAAAGTACCCCCAAACCCCAAAGTAACAAATGTATGCGCAAACAAATTAAAATCAGCAAGAATTACAAGAAGCTTCAAACATTTTTGCTTCGCCCTGGTCATAATTTTCTACATAAAGAAAACAACATTCAACACAAGAAGGGGAAAAGTTAAGACAAACAGAACAGTGTACACAACAAACACAATGAACACAATGTTGACAACTGTTCACGAACTAACCAGTAAATGCTTTAAGGCCGTCATCAACAGCCCTGTTTCTGTTCTCCACATCGTTAGTGACAAGAATTACATCTACCCCACGTAGATGTTGCTTGTACCATTCTGTTGCGACTCGGACTGCTCGGTCGTTGCGATCATTAGCTGACTCGCCAGGTTCTCTCTCCACGTAAGTCTCTCTGGAATTGAAGTGAACTAATCAACAGCAAGTTAGTGACTGACTGTTACTGGCAGAAATGACACGACACATTCAGACAGTGAAAGATTTCATTTTTATGAAAAATTTAACCTTTTGACTCCCGCACCCTGTCTGTGAGCATCCTGCCAGCAAAGCAAAACCTTGAGCCTTTGACTCTCTCACCCTATCCACCAGCTTTAGTTTATCTGACATAGCAGTACATTCCTCCAGATATATAAAACTAAAACTGACAGACATTTTTCTAGTCCAACTATTCTTAATAGAAAAAAAAAAGATGAAGTTCATTTTGTGTTACTTTGTCCTGTTCTCGATGATCTTAGGCTACAATATTCAAGTCAGAACTATCCAAACCCATGTGTTTTCTGATTAGCCATACAAGGAATGATATACTTCATAATTTATTGTATTATTTGTTATAGCATTAGTTGTACAAATCTTTCAAAAGATGAAACATCATGATACAATAAGCTTTCTCTGACATGTATGTTTACTCTATATAAATGGAATTATTATTGTTATTATTAATATCAAAGAAAAACCACCTCAGAAAAAACAGACAATATTCAAACACAGAGGCAAAATAAATTCCAACAAAGATCAGATATGACATATATTACAATTTAACAAAAAATGAATTAAAACACACACAGTCCCATAAATTACACTTACTTGTTGAATTCATTGGTGAATGTGTGGAAATGTTTGTCAGGATTAACCAACATATCCTTCAATTTTTTGAAGGCTGGTAGACTCCTGTGTTTCACCTGAATAACAAACATACAACGTAATTAATGTGTGTTCTTAACAATAACAACACTAAGTGATTAACGGTATATCTTATAATGATTTGGATTTTTACATTAGTGGAGTGTGTGTGTGTGTGTGTGTGTGTGTGTGTGTGTGTGTGTGTTGTTTGGTGAGTGTGCATAAGAGAGTGAGACAAGGGGCATAGAGAGAGAGAGAGATAGGGGCAGAGAGAGAGAGACAGAGAGAGAGAGAGAGAGACAGAGAGAGAGTGTGTGTGTGTGTGACAGTTATTCACTCCAGACATAATTTGTAAACTATTTGCTCATTATTTGCATGCTATTCCTCATTTTAATGTTTAATCTCATCATTATCACATAACTTTCGACTTTTATGCAATTCATGTATGTCATATATAAATATTTCCCCCATGATTTCTGAAAATCTTTCAAAACTGAGGAAATTTCCATTTCCTCCACATCTTTAACCAGAAAAAAAAAATTACAGTTTAATTCTTATTAACCCTTTGACTCCCACACCCTGTCCACCAGCATCCTGCATTGTCAACCATGCTAGCAAAGCAAAAACTCATCCCTTTGCCTCCTTCACCCTACCCACGAGATTCCTGCGGGAAGCTGGTGGATAGGGTGAGTGAGTCAAAGGGTTAAGCTTTTGCAGTTGTGAACAGGGTGTGGAAGTAAAAGGGTTAAGCTTTTCAAACTCGCTATACACTACTACTAGTATAGATTACGAAAACAAATTATTCAGCACATGCTTATCTTTCAGATCACCACCACCACCCACACCACGCACGCAGCACGATGTCTCAAGTTCAACCCCAGCCTACATTAACCCTTTGACTTCTGCACCCTGACCACCAGCATCCTGCACTGCCAACCATGCTAGCAAAGCCAAAACTTAACCCTTTGACTCCCTCACCCTGAACACCTGCTTCCTGCAAGAAGCTGAGGAAGCTGGTGGATCGGGTGACGGAATAAAAATGTCAATTTTTTGCAGTTGTCAAAGGAGTCAAAGTATTAAAAACTGGACAGTTCCCTGCCCATCTTCATCATTCTCATGGAGTCAGCTTAGTGTTTCACAGGTTCCTCCAACTCCCCCTCCCCATTTTAAGACCTTGCCAGCATACAGAGCATTATTACTAGTTACAGAGGTTTGTGGAGTCTGCCAGTTAACTGCTGGATGAAGCACAAATAACTATCTTCTAAGAAACCACATCTCGGTTGCCTCAATCTTGTTCTGGCTTTGTTGGCTGTCCACGCCTTACAACCGCAGAACAGTATTGGTTCAATGTAACATTCAAGAACTCTCTTCCTGATGTTAACTGATAGGCATTTGTTGGTAAGAATACTTTTCAAACTTGGCATAGCACTTTGGATTTATGCCAATTATTCATACATAACTAAAACAAACACTGAAACAAATATCCATGTATTTTTCTTATTATTCATTCCATTCAGTAACTAGTACTAGTAGTAGTACAGTAGTATATGTTCTACATACAGGGTATATCATAATATATCATCAATCCATACCTCATCAAGAACTGTCTGTAGAATGATCACATTTGTCACAGAAGGGTCTTCCATGACATCAATCTGAAATTTGAAAGTAAGACAAGAGGTTCTTTATAATTTTTAGTTATGTATTTAACATAAATTGTTGAAATAAAACAGAAAATTGAGAGAGAATCAGAGATGTTTATGAGATGGCAGTTTATATCATATTATAGTATATATACTTAATGCAACACAATTATTAGTACTAATCTAACTGCAATACTATATGAGCAGTTGACTCAGTTTGTGAAAAACTACATATGTGTTGTATCGCACGTGGCATGTTTGAATTGTTTCTGTCACTGTGTTTGTGTGTGTGTGTGTGTGTGTGTGTGTGTGTGTGTGTGTGTGTGTGTGTGTGTGTGTGTGTGTGTGTGTGTGTGAAAGAGAGAGAGAGAGAGAGAGAGAGAGAGAGAGAGAGAGAGAGAGGGAGGGAGGGAGAGAGAGAGTAGTACAAACGTTCTCATAACATTTCAAACTAATAGAACATTATCAAATTAATACATAACAACAAACAATGCAACAAAAAATGAAATTTAGTATTAGGAACCACTATACGCAAAGTTATAAAGGTGAGAAAATGAGACGAATGAATACAGTAAGATTTTACACACACACACACACACACACACACACACACACACACACACACACACACACACTGCACGAATGCACATGCACACATACACACAGAGTCCTGATGAAGAATTAGAATACACACAAGAGTCTGACTGTGTGACTTCTGACCCAGTTCTCATGCTCACTCCTCGGAACAACTACTTCCAAATTGGGATGATCATCCTCTACCAAGCTGGTCTTCCTGCCTCCACCATTCACATCCTACAGCGCATTCAAAACAATGCTGCACGCCTTGTACTCAAAAAGAAAAAAGCTGACCACATATCTCCTCTCCTGGCACAACTTCACTGGCTCCCTGTATCAAAGCGCATACAGTACAAACTAGACACCATGTGCTACAAAAGCCTCAATAACGCAGCCCCCGATTACCTGTCAAGCCTACTTGAGATCTATGTTCCCTCACGTACCCTCCGCTCTGCCTCTGATCCTCTGACTCTTCGCTTTCCACGCACTAAGCTCAATACCTATGGTCCACGAGCCTTCTCTGTTTCTGGTCCACTCTCCTGGAACAAACTTCCTCTCTCAGTCCGTCAGCAACCTACTTTTGTCTCCTTCAAGTCCGCTCTCAAAACTCACCTTTTCTCTCCTGCATAAAATCCTAACCTCACTCAACCCTCCCCTCTGCAGCCTGTCTCCGCTCGGAGGGAATCACATGGTTATAATATATAATTGTATGCTATGCTCTCTATAATTTTCCATTGCTTTTATTCTTGCTTTTATTGCTTTTATTCTTTCTCCCCATTTATAGCCATGCGTGTGTGTGGGTGTGTGTGTGTGTGTGTGTGTGTGTGTGTGTGTGTGTGTCTGTGTGTGTGCGTGCGGTGTGTGTGCGAGCGTGCGTGCCTGCGTGTGTGTCTGCTTCAGCGCTTAGATTTGATTTTATCAAGATTTTGCGCTATATAAATATTGTAATTATATTGTAATTATTATAAAGATCATAGATGGTCTTCATTAACCATTTGACTCCCACATTCTATTCTGCAGGAAGCTGGTGTATAGCGTGAAGGAGTGCAAGGGTTAAGTTTTTGTAGCTGGTGGATAGGACGAAGGAATGAAAGCGTTAAGGAGGCTAGCTGCAAAGAAAGGCAGGCTTGCCTGGATGAAAAGCCAGTCTTGGACTGACTGAGAATGAGATGGTTTCTATCTGGACAGGGTGGGGTGGTAATTAGCAAGGCTACACCTAGAAAAAATATCCTGTAGACCTATGTCTTGTGATGGAATCATCACGCAGGGAAGGACCATCTAAAACCCTTGCCCCCTATCCTCTTTTGGCCATGACCTGAGGGTGGGGAAACCTCTTCAGAAAACCTAAACGGCTAAAGTCAATGGTATCAGGCACCTTTTCACACACCATGGTACCATGCATGATGCAGTATAACAAAGATACATGTCTGTATGACCAACTAGTTTACATCAGCTAAGAATGGAGCTTGACCACTGAGATCCTTTCTGAGTGGAGCAATGCTGGATCCTGAGCTTCAACATGATTCAGCTTCATCAAGCTGCTTAAATATATGGGATCAAGGAAGACCAAGCAGCTAAATGCAGCTGCAGCTCCTTAACTGCTGTGAAGATGAAACTTTACTTTCCAATGAGTTAGCACCACTGGCAGACTTGCATGTTTTACTTTACCACTTTACAATTACACCATGAAGACTGTCAGTGTACAATGTCACTGGCATTTGATCCATGATAGCATGTTAAAAAGTGTGTACTACAGCAGATGATAAGCACTGTTTCATAATTACTTCTGTACTTCTAGTTCTACTGCCAGCCAGCTAAACAAGCCTTATTTTCTCAAGAAGTTCAGTACATTTTGGTTATCAGAATCCTGACTACAAAGGGTTATTCAGTCAATGAGTCAATTTCATTATCTAATCATCCTGTATAGTGTATAGGTTGGTTTCTATTACATTCCCAAAGTCATTCAACTATCAATGTATCATCATTCAGGTGCCTTGCCGCATGGCGTTGGCGATCATGGACTTCATCTGTCTTTATCTCTTGTTGCCTCAAGCATCTCTTCCACCCTCTTTGTCTTCAGCCACTGCAAGTCTGTCTAGTATGTTCTCCCTGGGTCTATCTGGTGCTCTCTTTCCCTCCAGCTTTTCCCATTGTGACCAGGTGCTCCCATTCCCCTTTCCTCATAAAATGGCCTATAAATGTTGCCTGTCTTTTCCTAATCTTCCTTATGAATGATCTTCTTGTATCTGCCTCCATCAAGACTGTCTCGTTTAGTTTCTTCGCTGTCCATGGAACTCTCAACATTCTTCTTAGAAACCACATCTCAGCAGCCTCAATCTTGTTCTGGCTTTGCTTGTTGACTGTCCAAGCCTCACAACCGTATAACAGTACTGGTTCTATAAAACATTCAAGAACTCTCTTCCTGATGTTAAGTGATAGGCATTTGTTGGTAAGAATGCTTTTCATCTTCTTGAATGCTGTTTTGGCTTGGCCATTCAACTATCATCATGTTTAAATGTCCCGCTAGCTATGGTGTTACTTTTGCTTAAATCTCAATCACTGGTTGGTTGGTCCGAGTTGTAGAGTAAGCTACCTAACTTATTCTCAATCATTTCTGGGTGTGAATAATTTCCTATCATAATCAATGCGCTCAGCAGCTTAAAAAGAAATCAATTAATATGACAAATAAGCCTAATGATGTCTAAAAACATTCCCTGTATAGACTATAGGTGTCTCACTATCTGTGCATGCCTGTGTTAGTGTGTATCTACGTGCATGTGTGTGCGTGTCAATATATATAATTATGTATTTGGATGTGTTCTTGTATTGTATGCATAAGATACTGCTATTAATATTATATTTTCTTGTTTTGAGTCATAAAATACATAACTGAATTATCATTTACTTCTGTTTTTATGCATAACATTTTCACTAAAGTGCAAAGCACTGAGGATCTTACTTCTTAGGATACTGCAAATTTATACTAATATAGGTCTAGGCCTAAATCTTCATGATTATTATTAAATTATTAGCTCTGTTCCTTTCTTTCATAATGTGCATTAAAAAAAACAACACACACACACACACAAACACAACACACACACACACACACACACACTGCCACTGATTGCAAGAGGAGGGTTTTCATTTAGTCCTCTACTCCCACTGGACGAAGCAGCAGGGAAGTTTGAGTCTTTTTTGAGTTTTCTCAGAATTTTTTATTTGGTGTTTGTGATCTTACATTCACGCTTGACAAAGGCCAGTTGGCCAAAAATTTGCGCCTGTCTTGTCTAGGCACGATCCATTTAAATCAGCCTTACCTCATAGTTATAGCCCTGGACCCTCTTCAGGACAAAACAATACTAATATGGCATGACCACTTTTCAAATTGCAGAATTCATCTCACTTCTTCTCTGACATCATATTTGCCTCCCCTCTCCCACTTTTTACCATTACTCACAAACACATTGATTTCATTTAGTCTTCTTCTCCCACTGGATGAAGCAGAAAGGAAGTCTCAGTCTTTTTCTCATAATTTTGTATTTGGTGTTACATGTGATCTTACATTCACGCTTGACAAAGGCCAGTTGGCCGAAAATTTGCGTCCGTTTTGTCTAGTTGTATTAAATACGCGGTCTGATGCTATTTTCGTGTTTTTCTGGTACTTAACTGCACTCTCGTTCTCAAAAAGATTGCACTTTTCGTTTTAGTCTGTGTAACTAACTTTCACTTCTTTGACTTGAAGTGGTAAAACAATCTCAGGATTCTTACACTGGCATTGAAACTGTGAAAGACTGACCTGATGCAAAACGACATTGGTGTCTGGCAGAAGGTAATGCTGTTTTTTACACAAGCTGCTGTGGCTTTCTGGCGCTTCCTGAAGGGCCGGTTTCTCTTTTCTGGGATGCTGGCAGAAACCACACGACTGAGAACCGCACGTCACATCGTCTCGAAGATAGTGTTCTCTGACGACTTTCATAATACGTCCTCGTCTTGTCTTTTTTATAAAAATTCTTGGAACTGATGTCATAGTGGAGGAGTCTATTCAGATAATCATCGATACATATGGTTAACTGATACTGTAGATCGCGTGGACTTGTACACACGTTTGTCAATTTCCTCTCTATCTCTGTTTCTCTCACACACGTGTTTGCTTCTTATTTTTGTCAGTAAGATGCATTATGGGTAACAAATGAGGGTATTTTACTATTTAGATAAAACAACGTTTTGTCTTGTAACAGCAAATTGCCAAAAAATACACACAATATTGAAATAGGAAGGCAGTTTGTGTCATTCTCCCATCGACATACTCTTCTGAGAAAAACAAAAAATTCCGTTTCCAGATACTTTTGAAATTTTAGAAGTTTCTATGCCTGTAACCAACTCTAATACAACTCACACGCAAAATCGAAAGGAAAAGAAGAAGGGAAACAACTCTTAACAACTCATTCAAAATTTCTGCCTTTAGGTTGCTGATGACTTGTGGGCCTGCACTGTTGACTGTAGTCACGAAGGAGTGTCGTCAGCTTATACACGAATCAAAAGTACATGTATGCTTTATGTCTTATTTAAAAAAGGGTGCAAAGTTTAGTTGGTGCATTTGCATGATTTCATTCATAATATCGTTTGTTTGAATTTGAAAGTTCTTTCTTTCTTTATAACTTCGATTGGGCCTACAACTAGTATAAGTATTAAACTACTAGTACTACTATGTAACTATAGTAGTAGTACTAATATTGTGTAATGATTCATTGTACTAAACAAGTATTTTACATTTGATTTTCATTTTAGTGAGTAGGTCTAGACGTGACAGAACCAGCTTTGCTGTGCAAGGTTCAAACTGAGAAATGGAGTTTGAATTTTTTTTTCTCAATTGACATTCACATTGCAGCATTAAAATTTAAATAACTCCATATGTATTAATTTATAATAATTAACACCATGAGTGGGTACCATCATAGCATGCAAATGGAAGGAACCAAATTACATGGACCATGATCATGGGCTCACATGGCATGTTCCGTGATGTGGGGCCTTAGGCTTATAACACATCACTGCAAAAGCAAGAAACTCTGGTAGCAGAAAACCTTCAGAAGTGAAGCCCTTCTCAAGTTAGTATTTTGGCCCTAAACTCCTTACGTTTTAAGGGGACCAGGATGCATCCAGGTCATGACTCCTGGGTGGCCCTCTGCTGTCATGTGATCACTCCGTCCAGGAGACCCTGCTTCCTTGCACCAGATGTCACAGCTTCTAAAGGCCACAGTTTGCTGCCTCCCTATCGTGTGGAAAGCTGCCGTAGCTTCTGGTGGCATGGTCTTTTCCCTGGTAGTACTGATTGCTATTGCGATCTCTTGAAGCTCTTGACTGTGCCTCCATGTGTATCTTTCTTGGATTAGCATGACTTTGCTTTATAAGCTCAGGGCATGTTCCTCTGACCTGGCAGAGCGAGCATGCAGGATCATCTGATTTCTTTTTCACCAGATTTGCTTTTGAGGGCAGGAGATCCTATCATCTGATGGTAAAAATGATCCTGAGAGGGGCTATATATAATTATAAATATACCACATGCCATTCCAACTTTAGACTGCTTTAGCCATTGCTCCTGTTGACATTATTAGACTGCCTTCTGGATTCTTTTGGCATCCTGCTATTTCTTAATTTTTTGTATTGCCATGTCCTCATTGCTTTCGCTTAGCTGCTTAGCATTTGATCACCGTTCAATTTTTGTTGATACCAATCCCTGCCTATTATTGGTTTGCATGTGGCTTTCTATTGATATGTCTACTGCCTCCCAGGCTTTCCATTTCTGCATAGCTACATGCTGATAGTCTTAAGATTTTTTTTCAGGTTATCACACTTTGGGAGATTTACTTTGTGGTCACTCCCCCCCCCCCCCCTCTACACCATGTTAATGGCCACAGAAGCTGGCAGTTTTTAAAGTATGTTGATGATGATGATGATGACGATGGTAACCATGATGGTATGGAGTTCCATCTAAGATCAAGACTGCATGACAGGACTATACTCTGCGCTTACTATTATAATTAGCGCTGATGTCAACAGGCCCAAGATATATTGACACCTGCGGTGTTGGTCAGTAGCTTTAAGTAACACCCTCAGTGACACATCTGTGACATAGATGAGACTTTACTGTGTGGTCGCAGTCTTTCTAGTGAGCTTATAGCATTCTCAACTCTGGGTAAGAACCAGCTGGAGCCAAAAAATCCCACAGTGATTTTGGAGGGACTGATAGGGATTCGAACCCACAGCCTATCAGTAGGTAGCCCCATGTGCTAACCACTGCACCACAGCAACTGGTTTAGGTCTTGGTAAAGGTGCATGAAGCTCTGATGTGGATTTTGTTTAGGGATCGGACGTGATTAGCCTTCGTCCAAACTAAACACCCAAGGCCTTGGGACTGATTTTCTCCATGAGTAGATTGCTGATCCTTAGGGTGAGGGTTTGCAGAGGGGATGATGCTAGGATAAAAAAAATGTTAGAAGTAGTGAAGTCCAGTTATGTATTCATGCACAAGATTGCCAAAGCGAGGGAAGCTTAAACTGTGCCATTACAAAACCAGGGCTCCCACTTTTCCGCGAATTCGCGGATTTCTGCCAAAACCGAGAGTAAGAATCTGCAAAAAAAAAATTTTCAGTGAAAAAAAAACTATGAAAAAAACTATAAAATAAGGTCAGATATGTGTCAGATTGCGCCATTTTAAATGTAAATTTTCAAAATTTTCCAGGTGGGCAAGTCCCCCCCCCCCCCCCCCCCCCCGGACCTCCCTGATTTTCAGGGATTTTTGCTTTTCCTCAGTGGGAGCCCTGCAAAACAAAACAAAACACAAAAACAAAAACAATTTATGTATAATGAAAGAAAGGGAGAGAGAGAAATGTACCATTCCGAGGAACAGAGCTAGAGGATTACAACATTTGTGTATTGATACTCATTTGTACCGTGCTTTACTTATTTATTAAAAGTGTGTCCTTACTGGAAGTAGTTGGTCATCAAGCAGGCAACGATTCAGTCTCTTTCTATCATATACATGGCCAGTCACTCATAAATAACATGGTCTGAAGAAGATCATGTAAATGCTTTTTTTATTTTCTGTCCCGACTCCTTGCATAAACCAGGCTTGAAGAATAGAGATGCTTGCAGCATTAGTCAGAAAATTGAGCTACATTCTCAGTGATGCATCCATAAAATGAATGAGACTCAACCAGGTGATCCCAGTCTTCCCAACAAGCCCATGAAACACTCATCTTGGTAGGAGTGACTCAGGGCAGGAAAATCCCACAATTTTTACTGCTGGGGATTTGAACCCATGACCTTCCGGTCTGTCTGTTGCATGGCCACAATGATTGGTGAGATTTTATTGTGTCCTGCTGGACAACAGTACAACTCTAGTAAGGAAACACTGATTATATATATTACATAGCGCCTTGTTTCATTGTTTCATCTTGCGATCAGCTTGGAACTCACTGCCAGCTGATATGAGGAACCTATCCCCTTTTGTACTTACGTCACAACTAAAAACTTATATGAACCAGAAAAAACACGAAAAAAGAATGAGAACGTGTATTTAATACAACATGACAAGACAAGACAGGCGCAAATTTTCGACCAACTGGCCTTTGTCAAACGTAAGATCACAAACAAATGAACACCAGATTCAGAAATTAGGAGAAAAAGACTGAAACTTCCCTGCTGCTCCGTCCTGTGTGAGAAAAAGAATAAACTGACTAAAAAAAAGTTTGTGATCTTGTGCTTGACTAAGGCCAGTCGGCTGAAAATTTCCACCTGTATTAAATACGCGTTCTTATTCTTTTTGTGTGTTTTTTCTGGTTCCTGTTTGCTTGAACGCGGGCAGTCACACTTGTTGTGGATTTTTAAAAACTTATATGTTTACTGAGTTCTTCCCCCCATGGGGGTGCTGGGGGCTCTTTCAGTATAAATAGTATCCCCACCTTCTGTGTGTATGTGTGTGTGTGTGTGTGCGTGCGCGCGTGCATGCATGTGTGTGTGTGTTTTATGTCAGAGCTTGTGTATTATAGTACTCTTGTAAAAATGTGTATTTTACAGCGAGTCCTAATGAGCTTGAAGATGAGTGCTGTGCAAGAGTGATTTGTTATCATCAACATAACAACATGTGCAAATTTTGTCATCATTAACCCTTTGACTCCCAGGCCCTGTCCATCAGCTGCAAAAAATGTAACCATCTGACTCCCTCACCTATCTACCAGCTTTCTGCAGGAATCAAAGGGTTAAGTTTTTGCTTTGCTAGCATAGTCGACAATGCTGGATGCCGGTGGACAGAGTGCAGGAGTCAAAGGGTTAACATAACAACATGTGGGAATGGACCCTTCATGAAATGGATTTTAGAATTGAAGTCTGTGTTTGGAATTGCATTTTGTAGTGCCTACATTTGAGTGGAGTGATTTACTGATTATTGTTTGGTTGAACAGACCTAGACCAGAAGTTCCCCCCGTGGGGATGCCGGGGGCTCTTTCAGTGTAACTAGTATCTCTACCTACTGGAAATTCTGTGCTAGAAATTTCCTCTTTTCTGTCACTCTCTTTGTTTCTGCCTTGTTGCTTTGCTTTCTGTCATTTCTACCTATCATTTTCTGCCTTGCTGGTCCATTCACCTGAATGTGTTCGATAAAGTCTTACGTACTTTTTTTTAGGATTGATAATTGGATATATGTATTAAGTGTATTTTTGGCTCTAGGGAAGTGAAATATGCGGAAGCAATTTCAGGTAATTTATGCCTGTTTTTGTATATGTTTTGATATCCTTGGGTATGCTTGTATTTGTATTCAGATGTGTTTTTTAAATCCCCTGTGTGATAAATTGGACAGAGTGGTCAACACCAGGGGCATGTCGTAAGATCATATGCATGAATGCATTAATATGTGTACTTAATTTTTTTTTTCCTGATGAAGTTTTGTATGTTTTGAAGCAGTTATAGCCCTGATATGGCTTTTCACAGTCGGCTGGGCTTTAAACAGTAATAACAAGTCCAGAAGTTAGCAGCATTCTTTCATAAAGACAGAACTGGCAAGTGTCAGGTACCTATTTACAAGTCTTTACTTGAGACAGACTTTAACTTGAAAAAGTCAGATTAGACAGCAGACATGCATTTTGAAATACATGAACCTGTAAAGCATTGTTTACACACATTTTGTCTATTTGTCTGCTTGTTTGGAGCCCTGGATCAAATACTATACTGTGTTAAGGTAAGCCATAACTTTTGTTCTGTAGTATTCAGTGGAATAATGCAAACATTGTTCAGATGTGTAGAAAGGTAACAGACATTGCATGTTTCTTAGGCTATCATTCATTCATTTATTCATTTATCCATCCATCCGTCTGTCCGTCCGTCCGTCCGTCCGTCTGTCCGTCCATCCATCCATCCCATCCATCCATCCCGTCCATCCATCCATCCTTCTTTCTTTCTTTTTTTCTTTCTTTCTTTCTTTCTTTCTTTCTTTCTTTCTTTCCTTCCTTTCTTCCTTCTTTCCTTCCTTCCTTCAATATTCAGTCGTTCATTCATTTGTTCATTTATTCATTCTTTCATGTTACTCTGCCTGTGTCATCATGTGCAGTTTACATTAAGTGTTGGTGTAGAATAACTTTGCCACATTAGTACTGATCTTCTTGTTTACTTTTTGGGTCATAGACACTTGTATGAATATTGTATGATTCATATGCTGCGTTTGTGTGTATGCAGAATGCCTGCGGGACAGTTTGTTTCCTTTGGCGTCTATACCAATGGTTCAAAGTTGCCTGAATACAAGATCACGGACAAGGTGTACACAGAGGTGAATTTACTCCATGGACCAAACTCATATGTAATTGAAGAAGATGAACAGGTAAATAAGTTCAGAGGTGATGAGAGAATAACTTTTGAGGAAATGAAAATAAGAGAGCGCTTTATTATGATATACAGTCATTCCTTATATGTTGTTGTTTCTGTTAGTTTTGACCCCTTGTGGGCTGTTTCTGTATAAATGGTATACCCACCTTCTAGAAATTCTGTGCTAGAAATTTTCTCTTTTCTGTTACTCTCTTTGTTTCTGCCATGTTCCTTTGCTTTCTGTCATTTCTTTCTATCATTTTCTGCCTTGCTTGTCCTTTCACCTGTATGTGTTCAGTAAAGTCTAATGTACTTTTTCTTTGGATTGATAATTGGGTACATGTATTAAGTGCATTTTTGGCTCCAAGGAAGTGAGATATGCGGAAGCAGTTTTGGGTAATTTAGGCTCATTTTTATGTATGTTTTGGTGTCTTTAGGTATGTGTGAATCTTACTGAATGTGTAGTAGGTATGATTTTTAAATCCCCTGTGTGATAAATTGAACGGTGCGGTCAATGCTAGGGGCATCTCCTTAGATTACGTGCACGAATGCATTGATATGTCTACTTAATTTTCTGGTCCTTTTCTTTTATCTTTTCTTTTTCCTGTTGAAGTACTGTGTGTATTGAGACAGGTATGGCCCTGATGTAGCTCTACGCAGTCGGCTGGGCTTTAAGCAACAATCAGAATAAGAATTTGTTAGTTTTCATTTTCAACAACTGAACGTCATGTTACAATATTACGTGTGATTAGATGATGACTGTTGGTTACATTTTTGTGTTTGTGTGATATGCTGACTCCTAATCTTTTAAATCATGTTTTTCTTCCATTCTCCCTATGTTAAATCATCAATACTGAAAATAGGTAAGATTATTACATGTGAATTTCACTGCTACTTTGTTGTTCCTTGTATTCAAATTTATCATTTTGTAAATTTAAATTATCGCCCTTTGAAAAAATAAAATGGAGCTAACAATTGGTGCATTAGATTGAATGGACGTGTCATGGCTTATAATTAAATCTAGTGCTAAAACGGCTGTGTACTTGTGTATATGTGAAAAGAAACTTTAATAGAATTGCCATTTTGACCCTAGAATGTATGAACAGATAAAACTTGTGTGTACTTGCATGTGTATGTATGAAAAGAAACTTTAATAGAATTGCCATTTTGACCCTAGAATGTATGAACAGATAAAACGTGTGTGTACTTGCATGTGTATGTGTGAAAAGAAACTTTAATAGAATTGCCATTTTGACCCTAGAGTGTATGAACAGATAAAACGTGTGTGTACTTGCATGTGTATATGTGAAAAGAAACTTTAATAGAATTGCCATTTTGACCCTAGAATGTATGAACAGATAAAACGTGTGTGTACTTGCATGTGTATGTGTGAAAAGAAACTTTAATAGAATTGCCATTTTGACCCTAGAGTGTATGAACAGATAAAACGTGTGTGTACTTGCATGTGTATATGTGAAAAGAAACTTTAATAGAATTGCCATTTTGACCCTAGAATGTATGAACAGATAAAACGTGTGTGTACTTGCATGTGTATGTGTGAAAAGAAACGTTAATAGAATTGCCATTTTGACCCTAGAATGTATGAACAGATAAAACGTGTGTGTACTTGCATGTGTATGTGTGAAAAGAAACTTAATAGAATTGCCATTTTGACCCTAGAATGTATGAACAGATAAAACGTGTGTGTACTTGCATGTGTATATGTGAAAAGAAACTTAATAGAATTGCCATTTTGACCCTAGAATGTATGAACAGAAGAACAGGAACTGCATATAATTCCCAAATGATGTGTACAGTGTCACCGTGTTGTTTGATTTTTCAGAAATATCCCGTGTTGCCATTTTCCGTCAATATCAAGCGGGAGTGCTATGATGTAGTTTGGATCAAAGTACTGTTGGACGGGCAAGTCATCTCCTCCAGACCACTGATCAATAAATTTTTGTAAGAAGACTATGTTGTAATGTTGTGTGGTCATATTGCGCAGATAGGCTACATCTTCCACTAAAAATAACGTCCCACTTTCAGGAAATTCTGTGCTAGAAATTTCCTCTTATCTGTCACTGTCTTTGTTTCTGTTTTGCTCCTTTGTTTTCTGTCCTCTTTTTTTCATCGTTTTCTGCTTTGTTGGTTCATTCACCCGTAGTTGTTCTATAAAGCCTTACAAGTTACATACTTTCTCTTAAGATTGATAATTTGGTATGTTTTAAGTTCAGATTGATAATTTGGTATGTTTCAAGTTAAAGATTGATAATTTGTATGTTTTAAGGTCAGATTAATAATTTGGTATGTTTCAAGTTAAAGATTGATAATTTGTATGTTTTAAGTTCAGATTGATAATTTGGTATGTTTTAACCCTTTGACTCCTGCACCCTGTCCATCAGCACCCTGCATTGCCAACCATGCTTGCAAAGCAAAAACTTAACCCTTTGATTCGCTTACCCTATCTATTAGCTTCCTGCAGGAAGCTGGTGGATAGGGTGAGGGAGTCAAAGGTTTGAGTTTTTGCGGTTTGTGGGAAGGGTGCAGGAGTCAAAGGGTTAAGTTAAGAATGATAATTAGGTATGTTTTAAGTGTATGTTTGGTTCTAATGATGTGCAGAGATAATTTTAGGTGATTTTGGCAAATTTTTATGTTTTTAGTGGCCTTAGTTATATTTAGAGTTGTATACAGTTGTTTTTTTTCTTAAACCCATCGGTTATAAATTGGACAGAATGGTCAACGCAAGACGCATATGCTTAGATTATGTGCACAAATGCATTGATGTGTGTATTCAGTTTTCTTTTGCAGGTGGCAGGTTTTTTTTGTTTTGTTCTTTTTTCTTAGTGACATGTACGTTTTGAGATGGGTATAGCCCTGATATGGCTCTGTGCAGTCGGCTGGGATGTAAACAACAGTAACAAAGAAAAGAAAACAATAACAATAGGTGATGTTTTAGTACTGCATAGACGGTAGATGAGCAGGGAAAAAGAGGAGCCCAGGGAGACGATCCAAACCATCGCTCTACTGCAGTGAGAAGATGAGCGTCGTCAAATCACCCCCTTAACCCTTTGACTCCCTCACCCTATCCACCGACTGCAAAATCTTAACCCTTTGACTCCCTCACCCTATCCACCGACTGCAAAATCTTAACCCTTTGACTCTCTCACCCTATCCACCGACTGCAAAATCTTAACCCTTTGACTCCCTCACCCTATCCACCGACTGCAAAATCTTAACCCTTTGACTCCCTCACCCTATCCACCAGCTTCCAGCAGGACATTTTAGTACTGCCTAGACGGTAGCTGAGCAGGGAAAAAGAGGAGCCCAGGGAGACGATCCAAACCATCGCTCTAGTGCGGTGAGAAGATGAGCAACGTCAAATCACCCCCTTAAGTTTTTGCTTCGCTAACATGGTTGACAATGCAGAAAGCTGGTGGACAGGGTGTGGTAGTCAAAGGGTTAAGATTTTGTTCAGGGTCAAAGAGTTACGGGTTGTCGCTGACAGATTTGGATGGAGCGTGTATGGATTTATTCGAGCGCAGTGAATCCCTCTTTAATAAATTTTGATTCTAATTCTCGCTTGCAACAGTCATCATCTTTCTGGTTGCAAGCGTTTACTGTTTCAGCCCTATCATGGTATCTTATCGGGCTGTGTATGATTCTTGGTTGTGCTCAGCTGCCAGACTTTGTGTTTTATGTCATAGAATAAAAGAACGCCTAAGTAGCAACAAGTCATCATAAGCAGTTACGATCATTGCAGAGGCATTGGTAATATGGATGCGAAGCTTGGACGATCAACAAGCAAAATCAGAACAAGACTGAGTCAGCTGAATGTAGTTTCTAAGAAGAATGTTTAAGAGTTTCATGGACAGTAAAGAAAACAAAGGTAGAAAGAAACTCTAGGGAGAGCTAGACAACAGAAGGTCTTCAGAGAAGTAACCCCCTTTAGACAAGTGTTTCGGCCCTGAATTCCTTACACTCTCGGGGGGCCGGGCCACATCCAGGTCATGACTCCTGGATGCCCTTCTGCTGTTGTCTATTTTTTTTTTTTTTTTTTTTTTTTCCCCCGCCGGGGATCGAACCTGGGCGATTCTGCGCTTCAGAACTGCGGTACGCGGTTTTACCAATGTGCTAACGGGGCACACATCATCTGTAGGGAATTTAATCCTTATGAAGTTCACTTTTTTGGTTCCTCCTTGCCCAGATCCAGCTTGAGCTCCTTTCTGCTGCCTCTGCCATCGCTTTAAGGGCTCTAGTCCTCTTCTTCCCAGAAATGGCGAGTTGTTTCATGAGATCATAAGCGGAGGTGCCCACAAACCCTCTTGCCCCGACCTCTATGGCGAAGATTTTGACCCGCAGACCTGCTTTCTTCAGGGTGCTGGCAAGACCGGCGTATTTTTCGGTCTTGTAGATATGTGCTTCTTCCATTCTGCTTTCGTATGGCACAGTGAGTTCTATCAGAATCACTTGTTTCGAGGAGTCAGAGTGGAGAGCGATGTCTGGTCTCATGCCTGTCTTGCTGATGACATCTGGGTAATTTCTCCACTCTGGGAGGTCTGCTGTACACTCCCAGTCGACTGCTCCATCCAGAAGACCCTTTGGCAATGTGCTGGTTGCCATAGCCCTTTCGGGCCAGACCTGTTTCCCTCCTGCTTTGTAGAACGTTGTCATAGCAATTGGTGCGTTTGGGGTCATGGTTTTTTCGCTAACCACATCTGTGATCACTTTCAGAACTTGGTTGTGCCTCCATGTATACCTTCCTTGGGCTAGCGCTACTTTGCAAGAGCTTAGGACATGTTCCACTGTTTGTTTCTTCTGACAGAGCGGACATGCTGGGTCGTCTGCTTTCCCCATTTCACTAAGTTTGCATTCGAGGGGAGCAGGTCATATACAGATCTGAGGAGGAAGCTTATCCTTAGAGGAGCCATGTGCCACATATCGTTCCAGCTGAGACTTCTTTGGAGTGCACTGTCCCATGTTGTCCATTGCCCCTGTTGACCTTGCTGGACTGCCTTCTGCACTCTTTTGACATCTTCTTCTTCCTTCAACTCCTGTATGATCATGTCTCTTTTTTCCTTCCCTTTGGCTTTGGACCACCACTGCATTTTTGTTGCTCCCAGTCCCTGTCTGTTGGTTTGCGTGTGTCCAATTATTTCTTTGATGCTGAGGTTTCTCTTGGCATTGTTTACAGCCTCTTGGACTTTCCACTTTCTGCCAGTTCTCAGCTTTGGATGAACTGCTCTCACGATATTGTCCTCCGATTCCTCCAGCATGCTCAACAGTCTTGCTTTTCCAACTTTGTATTCCTCCACTATGGATTTCAGAGGTAGCTTCAGCATTGCTTGACGACAGTAGAATGCAACATCAGTGAGACCAGGTGGGACACCGAGCCATTTTCTTGTGTATTTGTTGATTTTGGCTTCCATTGCTTCGACTGTGCTGGTGCAAATGTCATAGATTAGCAGTGGCCACAGCAGCTTTGGTATCAGCATGAACTGTAGACACCAGACTTTGTATTTGCCTGGCAGTCCGCAGTTATCTATTTTCTTCAGGCCTTCTTCTGCTGTTTGCTTGGTTTCACATCCCCTTTGTGTGTCTTTCAGGGAGTCATCATACCATCTTCCGAGACTTTTTACTGGCTCTTCTGTGACAGTGGGGATGGCTTGGTTGGCTACCATGAATTTGACTGAATCTGCCACTTTTCCTTTTCGCAGTGAGAGACTTCGGGATTTCTTAGGTTTGAACCTCATTCTTGAAGAGGCCACCAGCTCATCCAGCTGCTTTAAGATTGGTGTGTCTCTTCCTCATCCGTGGACAAGACTGTTGTGTCATCCATGAAAGCTTTCAGAGGAGGCATCTGGTATCCATCTCCCAGATTCACTGGACCTGAACTCTTCATTGCAGCTTTAAAGATGACTTCCATTGCCAACACGAACAGTATGGGAGAGATTGCACAGCCCATTGCAATGCCCACCTCTAGGTCTATCCAGTCCGTGGTGTATTCTTTGGTAGAGAACCGCATTGAGAACCCTTGGAAATATTTCCTCAGCATTGTTCGGATGTTTTCTGGGATGTGATACATTTCAAGAGCCAGCTGGATCATATCGTGTGGAACTGATCCATATGCATTCGCCAGATCAAGCCAGACTACGTCAATGTCTCTCTTCTCTGTTCTTGCTTTTTGGATGGCATCCCAAATCAACGTGGCATGTTCCAAGCATCCAGGCATTCCTGGTATGCCTCCCTTTTGGACTGACATATCCAGATACTTGTTTTCAGTCAGGTATTTTGTCAATCTTGCTGCCATAACAGAGAAGAAGATTTTCCCCTCGACGTTCAGAAGTGATATTGGCCTGAACTGATTGATGCTGCTGGAGTTCTGCTCCTTCGGAATGTACACTCCTTCAGCTCTCATCCATTGGTCGCTGATCTTCTGGTTCCTCCATGCTGATCGAATCATCTTGTGGAGCCACTCGAGCACTTTTGGGCATTTCTTGTAGAGCAGGTATGGTATTCCGTTTGGTCCAGGTGCTGACTTGGCTCTGGCTTTCTTTACTACGTTCTTCACTTCATCCAGTGTTGGTGGTTTGTTATTGAATTTTCCTTCTGGCGCTGCAGGCCAAACCAGATTTTGGATTTCAAGTGGTGCCTCGCGCTGAGAATCGGAATATGTTTCCCTGAGATGCTGCTCTAGGGTTTCCTTGCCCACTGTGAGAGTCCCTGATTTGGGTTGTTCAAACAGCTTTCTTGCAAAGTCAAAGGGATCTTTGAAGAAACGATCTTGAGTCTTCTTCTTTTTGCTCTTTCTTCGCCTTGCTGATTCCACTTTGCTGAGAGCATTGTGTTTGGCCTTCAGATCTTTCCAGAGTTCCAGGAGCCCTTGCTTCTCGAATTCTGAGGCAGTTTTCATTCGCTTTTTAAGCTTCCTTTTCTCCCTCCGGATGCTCTCCATCTGTTGCTGTCTTCTGGATTTCTGGGGAGGCGTTTTTGTCTTTGGCTGCTTCACTCCATAAGTGTCCCTGCAGATAGAGTATATGATGTCTCCGTATGTGTCAAGTTTGTGTTCCAGCGTACTGTTCCCTATTAGCGCATTCAGCTTAAGGACAAGTTCCTCATCTAATTTCTCCCATTGTTCTTTTGCACCGGCAGGCGGCAAATTGAGTTTTCCACGTTTGGCGTTAAGAGCTTGTGCAAAATCCGCATCAGAACCGTCAGCGTGGATGTCCTCGGCACTATGGTTTAATTCCTGGCCTTGGTCATCCAACGTCTCACCTGCTATCGCAGTGCGCTGCTGCTGGTTCGTATGTGTCTTCAAACAGCCCATTTTTGTCCTGTGGATCTTCATGCCGCGTTTGGTGGTGAATCTCCTTCCACACGCACACGGAAATTCCAACTGGTCATTAATCATGGTCCGTTGTGCGTTTCCAGTCGTGATGGAGTCAGTGCCGATGGATTCATCATTCTCTCCCCCTTTCGGTGAATCCTGGGAGCATCTTTCATTTGGAAAACTCGTGGCATGTTATCAAAGGCAAGGTGGGAAGCCAACCCACAAAGCCCGCAGATCTAGTCTTTCCCAGTGTCCTTCGGTCTTTCCCGAATGTCCTCCGAACTATTCCCGGAAGTCAATGGACTGACCATGTGCAGGTAGAAAGAAACTCTAGGGAGAGCTAGACAACAGAAGGTCTTCAGAGAAGTAACCCCCTTTAGACAGTCTTGAAAGAAACAAACACAAAAAGAACATTAAAGAAGGAGATTAGGAAAATACAAACAACATTTATAGGACATTTTATAAGACAAGAAAAACGTGAGCACCCAGTCACAACAGGAAATGTGGAGGGAAAAAAGAGCAGCAGGTGGACCCAGGAAGAAGATATTAGACAGTTTTGCAGAGTGGATGGGGACGGAAAGGGTAGGAGGTATATTAACAGCAACAAAAGATGGAGGGCCATGATTGCCAGTGCCGTGCAGCATGATGATGATGATGATGATGATGACGACGATGATGATGATGATGACGACGACGATGATGATGATGATGATGATACAATTTCGTTGGACACTGTAGAAATCTTGGCAAGAGAGACACAACTCCAGGAGAAAAAAAAAAAGAACGATGTTGAAAGTCATGCACCAGAATCCACCTTTGAGCAAGAAGATGGAATTGAGCTCCCAAACATTTACTGAGCAGTGCTCATATCATGTGGCAGGGGACATAAGTTTGCTGACTGAATAGTACCATGACGCCAAGATCATCATCGTCATCATCAGGTGCCTTGCCGCATGGTGTTGGCGATTATGGACTTCCATCTGTCTCTATCTCTTGTTGCCTCAAGCATCTCTTCCACCCTCCTTGTCCCCAGCCACTCCGCAAGTCCATCTAGCATCTTCTCCCTCGGTCTACCCAGTGCTCTCTTTCCCTCCAGCTTTCCCGTTGTGACCAGATGTTCCAATTCCCCTTTCTTCATAAAATGACTTATAAATGTTGCCTGTCTTTTCGTAATCTTCCTTATGAATGATCTACTTGTGTCTGCCTCCATCAAGACTGTCTCGTTTGTTTTCTTTGCTGTCCATGGAATTCTCAACATTATTCTTAGAAACCACATCTCGGCTGCCTCAATCTTGTTCTGGCTTTGCTTGTTGACTGTCCACGCCTCGCAACTGTACAACAGATACAGCCTGATAAACGTCTCAGGATGCGGCCAAATATTTGCTACCAGAAAGAGAACTGCTGTAGATGAGAACATTTAGTGTGTGCAGGTGAGACTACTTGACATTGTAAATAGAAAATTGGGAAAATAACCTTCATGCTCTCTGACAAATGAAGATGTTTTACAAGCAGGTTCTTATTGTTTGTTTGTTTTTTAATGGATTGTATTGTGTGTGATTTTGTTGCAGTTGTTGTGATGGCGTGAAGGTGGGCAATGAAATACGAGAGCTGCTCTTCTCTTTGCCCAGAGTGATAGAGGATCAGGTTTGTGTTTCTCTCTGAAATACTTTCCATTGAATATTTTGAATCTGTACCGTTGTAGATCAATGTAACTTTTGGCTTAGCTGGAATCCCTACAGATGCACCGGCCATATCGGGAACAACTACCAGTACTGTTTAGCAGAAGGTTTTAGCTAAGGGACAGAGTCTGTTCAGTTGGTGTAGCTTTACACTTGATGCTTTGACTGATAACGGAATAAAGTGACCCCCCTGACCAGGAAATTCCAATGCCATGTGTTAGGTCTGCACTATCGTCCTTGATAAACTGTCTTCTAGGTACCAGATGTGGGAATTCACGAGTTATTATCAGATAAACTTTACCATCTAAGTTGACTGCGATCTCTCTCTCTCTCTCACTCACTCTCTCTCTCTCTCTCTCTCATTCTCGCTCGCTCGCTCACTGTGTGTGTGAGAGAGAGGGAAAGAGATAGAGAGAGAGAGGTTTAAAAGGTTCCTTTAGACCGCAGTACAGTTACTACTGGGACGTGAGCATGCGTCTGGGTTATACTCTGTAACCTACGTTGTTCTTGTCGAAGCGGTGTGTATAAGTAATGGAAGTTCTTATTTGAAAATAATATGCTCACAAAGATCACGTTTTGAGCTTTCTGGTAATATCAAATACTTTGCCATCAATCATTCTTTAGTAGCTGTAAAATAAAATAGAAAAGAAGTAAAAATGGTGCATCGGCAGGGAAGAAAACAAACGCTGACGGCCCATCGGCTGGGAACTTGGCGGGGTGCACACTGGCCGTCGTGAAAGACTTTTAAGATGGGCAGCAAATGACACCTTGCTAATTGCAGAAAATGAAAGGGACCTACAAAACCTTGTGAATGTACTAGAAATAGAAGGCAAAGGTAGGGGTTGGAACTAAACAGCAAGAAGACTGAAGTCATGGTGACCAGTAAAAAAACATGAAATCCCCTCATGCAAAATAACAGCAAACAGCACAACCTTGAGACATGTTGATAAGTTTAAATGCCTGGGAATGATCATTTCACCAGATGGCAGATGTACATCAGAAATAGCCAGCAGAATCGTCCAAGCCAAAACAGCATTCAAGAAGATGAAAAGCATTCTTACCAACAAATGCCTATCAATTAACATCAGAAAGAGAGTCCTTGAATGTTATATAGAACCAATACTGTTGTACAGATGCGAGGCGTGGACAGTCACCAAGCAAAGCCAGAACAAGATTGAGGCAGCCGAGATGTGGTTTCTAAGAAGAATGTTGAGAGTTCCATGGACAGCAAAGAAAACAAACGAGACAGTCTTGATGGAGGCAGACACAAGAAGATCATTCATAAGGAAGATTAGGAAAAGAGAGACAACATGTATAGGCCATTTCATGAGGAAAGGGGAATTGGAGCACCTGGTCACAACAGGGAAGTTGGAGGGAAAGAGAGCACCAGGTAGACCCAGGGAGAAGATATTGGACGGACTTGCAGAGTGGCTGAAGACAAAGAGGGTGGAAGAGATGCTTGAGGCAACAAGAGATAGAAACAGATGGAAGGCCATGATCGCCAACGCAAGGCACCTGATGATGATGATGATAATCGTTATTGTTATCATCTTAAAGTGTTTGTATTGTTTGATTATATTAGTTTTCTTTACTTTAGGATGCAGAGTGTTAATGCTGCATGATGTCTGTCACGAAAGGAGAAGAAGAACCCTCTAGGGAAGCATTCAGGAACAATCCGCATGGTGGTGACGGAGACCAGGTGCCTGGGTGAGAAGCACGTCCCTGTGCTTCGCTTCCAGAAGACGTTCGACACACATTGGAATAAGGACTTAAGCAAGCTGTACCACCTGACCAAGAAAGATGTCCAGCAGTACAAGACTGATGCTATGGGTCTGTACTTTCTTTTCTTGCTCTTTTATACTAAGAGGTGTTTGCAAGAATTTTTCATGTCTTCTTTAGATTAAAATAAGTGTGGTGTCTAGTAACTTTTTTCTTTTCCCTGTAGACTTGGGTATAAATTATGGGGTTTGTGAACATTTTCTTATTTCTCTTTCAGTCTTTTATATTGTCATAGTACTTTTCTTCTTCTTGCATTCTTTTAAAAGGTACTGGATTTTCTCTTCTTGCTCTTTATTAACAGCAGTACTTATCTCAGCATGCTTTTATATTATGTTCTGATACTTTTCTCTCTTGCTCTTTTTTTAATTTCCTGTACTTTCTCTTTTGTCAGTATATATTAATGGGTATATTTGTGATTATTTTGCTCTTGATATAATATGTTTGAATCTTTTCTCACTCTGATCTTCTATTATTAATATGATTGTCATGTACTTTCTATTTTTTTTTATACTTAGTGTCTGTCTTTTTTTCTTTTTTTTCCTTTTATATTCAATTTGAATTCAGTTTAGGACAGAATTAATAGTTTAGCAAGAAATTTTTTCAGCTGTTCCTGGGTGTGTCTTTACAGAATTAAGACTAAAGATGTGCGCTGTTTGGGAGTCTCAAGGGCATAATTTTTTGGTAAAGGTCAAGGTCCTGTAGACTGGGAAAGTGCCAAAAATTGGCACTTTCTGGGGAATCGTGTGAACAGCACTTTCTTGGGAATTTCTCCAAATAATTTACAATCTGTTTCCATGATTATAATAGTCAGTCAATTTTCTTGCGATTCCATTGTCAAGGTTGCAATGACCCTGAAAAGGTAAAAATCTGGATTTTCTTCTAAGCTTTAAGGACTCTTAGTAATTGTTTGAAAAGCAGAATCACTGTATCACAGCAGTAGGAATTTTTGAATCCACATATTTCCATCGCAAGAAATAATCCATTTCCTCGGATTGCATGGGTCTTTTCCTTGGAAAATTCATGTCCAGCTTCTTTTTGTCAAAGTAGAGTAAGTGTAATGGGTATAATTTGTGAATTAATTTGTGCTTGCATAGAAGCTAAATAGTTTTGAAAAATTCCTTTTCTAAAGCATTCTGAATGTCTGATTAGATGCCTAAAAATATGCCAGATTGTAGAGATGTTAGTCGTTTTAATTTTTTTTTTCCATGGACCACATTAGATCTTTTCTTTTTTTTTTTTCTTTAACCTTTTTTTCCTTCAATTTTTTAATTCAAGTTTAGGCAAGAATTAATAGCAATATTAACTGCATTTGTAAACACACACTTAAATAGATATAAGACATGACAGTCCATATACAAATAGGTGCGTCCTGTTCATTCATCATCCGTCATGATAATGATGTCATTATTGCAACACACACACACACACACACACACACGCCCACACGCACACACACACACACATACACACACATGCATACACACATACACACACACACTGTATACACACCACACACATGCACACACACACACACACACACACACACACACACACACACACACATATACACACCACACACACAGACATAGATTACACACTCACAACACACACACACACATCACAACACACACACACACACACATAGAACCACACACACATACAAACACACACACCCACACATACACATACACTCAGATTGCACATAGACATACAATCATACAATCATATGTATTCCACACAATCAAGCTGACATTTGAATATTTTGATAAAGACACAAACAATAAAGTAAAGCAAAAAGGCATGAGTGCATCAAACATGTCTTAAGAAACGAACCACACACTCCTTGGAAAAAAACAAAATCAACAACCCCATTGTTCATTTGTGATGTTGCCATCTTTTATTTTTCTTTTCAACAAGTCTCGTCCTTGGTTTCTGTTGAGAGTAAACATGATCTCTTTCATAGTTTTTGTAGTACCTTGTGTCGGACTTACAGATAAGTGACCATGGTACAATTTCATGGTTCCAGCTTCAAGATTATTACAACATATCTCATCTACCTTCAAGATTTATGACTGAGTGTAACTGTATTAGAGTAGTGTAGTAAAACGAAAACATCACAATATTTGGGTTATGTAGCCAATATATAAAAGTGTAGTTGTTCTTCATTTGCAAGATGCCAAGTGTTTTGTGTTTTTTGTATCGTAGTCATTTACATGACACAGGAGGGAAAGCATCAGTATGCTTGACAATATTCTTGGCCCATATCCAAGGTCACACCAAGAAGATGCTCAAGGTTTTACAGGCATTGCCTGACTTCATGTGGGTGCACTACATAAGCAGCAGAGGTTGCTTATATTAGGGCGTCTGTACCATGTTTTGGAAATAGTTAAATGAACATGACTTCATATTTGATTCCTACAGGCTTAACCCTTTGATTCCCACACTCTGTCCACGGCATCCTGCATTGTCAACTGTGCAAGCAAAGCAAAAACTTAACCCTTTGACTCCTCACCCTATCTGCCAGCTTCCTGCAGGAAGCTGGTGGATAGGGTGAGGGAGTCAAAGGGTTAAGTTTTTGCAGTTGGTAGAAAGGGTGCGGGAGTCAAAGGGTTAAAACACAGTATGGCGTCATAGACTGACCGTGTCAAATAGGTGCAAACCCAAGCCAGTAGGTTTGTTTCACTGGCCTAAAATTTTCACGGCTAAAGGCAGTCTTAAAGGCACATGTCGTCTGCCGACCAGTCAGTGCTCTTCCCTCCCTTAAATGCTTGTTTTGGCCCAGTTCCTTGTTTCCATGATTTTGGCGAAAGTCTAGGTCAGCGAGAAAGTTTGACACAGTCAGTATACTAGCCAATCAGACAGTTAGTAGAAATTCCCCATATACATTACAAGTGATATTTGTTATGTAAGATTATGGCTTGCCATGACATTTTTCTACTCTATTTGTGTGTCTCAGGTTGCATTGTGTCCAGAGAAGGGAGGCCCTCCATGAACATGATGCCCACAGGCCAGTTGCGCCGGTTGAAGAAGTTTGTCCAAACTGGCAATATTTTAGAAGAACTTGTCCTGTATTATCGACCACACGTTTCTTCTCACACTCCAAACAGACCAGCTGTCAAGGTCATCAAGCAGGAAAAGGGAGCTGATGCAGAAGAACGGCAGAGTAGGACGCCCCTGTGCGATATTCGCAACGTGCTTGTGCAGCAGAGTGATGAGAAAAATCTGCCGGAATCTGACACTGCGATGCCACAAGAAGGAATCGGTGGAGTATCGCAGCAGAGTGCTGTTCGAGGTCAGAATGATAATAGCCAGCTGTCTGATCATGTGGGAGAGCAACATACCGTGTCTCACACCCAGGATACACGCAACGTGGTCATGCAGCCAAGTCCAGTTGAAAACATAAGTGGTGAGAGTCAGCAGTCACAGTCTTCGGGAGGTGCTGACCCGATGGAGACAGATCACGCAAATGACAAAACATCTGTGGAAGAATCGCAGAATCATTCAGGCTTTACGGGTGATTCACATTTGCAAGTAGCACGCCGTTCCAGTTTGATTGCGTTGAAAAAAGTCAAGCACCGTGGTAGTTATGCTTCTGCAGCGATTCCTCCAGGACAGGTGGAGAATCATGATGGTGGTGATGCAGCGTTGATTCCTCCGGAGAAGATGAAGCATCGCGACAGCTGTCCTTCTGCGATGATTCCTCCGGAACAAGACAGCAGTGCCTCAACATTAATATCTGCAGAACAGATCAAGCGTCGCGATAGTGATGCCTCAAAATTGATTCCTCCAGGGCAGATCAAAAGTCGAAAGAGTGATGCCGCAACATTGATTCCTCTACAGCAAATCATGCATGAAGACAGCAGCGCGTCACCATTGATACCTCCAGAACAGATCAAGCGTCGAGCAAGTGATGCCTCAACATTGATTCCTCCACAACAAATCAAAAGTCGAAAGAGTGATGCCTCAACATTGATTCCTCCACAACAAATCAAAAGTCGAAAGAGTGATGCCTCAACATTGATTCCTCCAGGGCAAATCAAAAGTCGAAAGAGTGATGCCTCAACATTGATTCCTCCAGGGCAAATCAAAAGTCGAAAGAGTGATGCCTCAACATTGATTCTTTCACAACAGATCAAGCATCGTGATAGTGATGCCTCAACATTGATTCCTCCAGGGCAAATCAAAAGTCGAAAGAGTGATGCCTCAACATTGATTCCTCCAGGGCAAATCAAAAGTCGAAAGAGTGATGCCTCAACATTGATTCTTCCTGAGAGAATCAAGCGGCGCGACAGTTGTAATTCAGCATCAACACCTTCAGAAGAAATGAAGTGTCAAGAGAGTTTACAGCCTGATATTGCATCTGACAGTTTGATAGAGAGCTTTGTCCTGATTGACGATTCCGATGAAGAAGATGATGTCATCTGTGTGTACGATGTTGATGATGACAGTTTCCTTTTCATCGGTGGTGAAGATGAAGAAATGGCAACCTGTGAGGACCTGGAGGGGGACAGCATTATTTGCATGGGTGATGATGAATGCCACATATTGGACGTGTCCGATCATGAATCCATTGTGGAGATTGATGATGTCAGTGACACACAGTGATGGCTCTGACTGTCATGTGTGAAAGTGCATCACATGTTTTTGTGTAACTTCCCCCCAAAGGTAATCACATGTTTTTGTGTAACTTCCCCCCAAAGATACATCACATGGTTTTGTGTCACTGCCCCCCAAACATACATCACATGTTTTTGTGTAACTTCCCCCCAAAGGTAATCACATGTTTTTGTGTAACTTCCCCCCAAAGATACATCACATGTTTTTGTGTAACTTCCCCCCAAAGATACATCACATGTTTTTGTGTAACTTCCCCCCAAAGATACATCACATGTTTTTGTGTAACTTCCCCCCAAAGATACATCACATGGTTTTGTGTCACTGCCCCCCAAAGATACATCACATGTTTTTGTGTAACTTCCCCCCAAAAGTAATCACATTTTTTGGTGTAACTTCCCCCCAAAGGTAATCACATTTTTTGGTGTAACTTCCCCCCAAAAGTAATCACATTTTTTGGTGTAACTTCCCCCCAAAAGTAATAACATTTTTTGGTGTAACTTCCCCCCAAAGGTAATCACATTTTTTGGTGTAACTTCCCCCCAAAAGTAATCACATTTTTTGGTGTAACTTCCCCCCAAAAGTAATCACATTTTTTGGTGTAACTTCCCCCCAAAAGTAATCACATTTTTTGGTGTAACTTCCCCCCAAAAGTAATCACATTTTTTGGTGTAACTTCCCCCCCAAAGGTAATCACATTTTTTGGTGTAACTTCCCCCCAAAGGTAATCACATTTTTTGGTGTAACTTCCCCCCAAAGGTAATCACATTTTTTGGTGTAACTTCCCCTCAAAAGTAATCACATTTTTTGGTGTAACTTCCCCCCAAAAGTAATCACATTTTTTGGTGTAACTTCCCCCCAAAAGTAATCACATTTTTTGGTATAACTTCCCCCCCAAAGGTAATCACATTTTTTGGTGTAACTTCCCCCCAAAGATACATCACATGTTTTTGTGTAACTTCCCCCCAAAGATACATCACATGTTTTTGTGTAACTTCCCCCCAAAAGGCAGTTTTTCTCCCTGTCGTTTCTCTGTCATTAACTTCATTCAGATACTGCATGGGCAGAGTTTTTCATTTAAAACATGTGAGAATGCGACAAAATTAGAAAAAAATATTGCATGAGACACAACAGACATGGCTGACTTTGTGAAACAAGAGGGAACCCAAGAACTGATCAGAAAAGTGCAGGTTAAATAGGGCATGAACAAAAAAGAAAAACACAAAATAAAACAAACAAACAAACAAAA
The DNA here is from genome assembly GCA_030674185.1 of Monoplex corrugatus. Lineage (NCBI taxonomy): Eukaryota > Metazoa > Mollusca > Gastropoda > Littorinimorpha > Ranellidae > Monoplex > Monoplex corrugatus. The sequence goes on from JAPXFY010000020.1 coordinate 64,450,156, forward strand.
AGGACAGGCAAAAAAACAGAAGAAACAAATGAAAAGGTTTCTACCCCCCCCCCCCCCCCCCCCCCCAAAAAAAAAAACCCCAAACCCAAACAAGTCTGCGTCTCTTGCGCCTGGTTGACGCCAGGATGTATTATGATAGTAAGTGTAGAGTATTGCCCTGTCACACAGTTTCAATCCTAGATGGAACTCCATAGCATAATGATTATCATCCTCATCGACATCATCATCATCACATTGTAAAAACTGTTCCAGCTTCTGTGGCCATTAAAGTGGCGTAGAAAATGGGACGAAATAAAAAGGTGAGCACAAAGGTAACTTTCCTGAGTGCAATGATCTTTAAATAAAAAAACAACAAAAACAAACAAACAAACAAATTAATAACTGGTTTGCTTCCCTTTGTTGCTGGTCATCTCTGCACATGATAAATACTGTAATCATTTACTTGTTCACTTTTGTGCAGTTATTCAACAAGAAAATCAAGACTGGCCATTCGTTTGTCGTAATGGATGTGATTTGATGTAGTTTTATGCCATGCTATGCGTTCCCCTTACTGCTGTAAGTTTATTGATGTGTATGCTTTTCTTTGACATGTCATTTACAGGATTTTGAGCCGAAGGTGTGGATGGCACTATATTTGCTGCTGCAGTGTTTGTTTTCGTGACGGAATATAAATCTTTGAGATATTTTAAAAACAGCAGAAAGGCTTTACAAATTATTTGGCATTTTTTTTGCACTGAAATAATGGGGAAAAAATGTTGGTCTTTATTTTGATGTTGTATCTTTGTTATGGCTTTCTGATCTTGTAAGTAATATCCGTTGCAAACATTGTGCGTGTATTTCAGGTGTAAGAGTTCTTTATGCTGAAGAGCAAATTTGGGATTTTCAGTTTCCTTTTTCTTTCTTTTGTTGTTTGTTTAATTTTAGAAATAAAAGGTTAACACTTATGTTATTTTTAGAGTTAAAAGGTTAACACAAATTATTTTAGTTCAGTATGTTTTAAGATCATTACACTGATTGGAAAAATTATTTGGGGTCAAGGTCAGTTTTTGATATCGTTGTCCATTTCAAAATGTCATTGTCTGATTAATTCGTACACAACGGTACTTTTAGCTGAAGAGCAAATTTAAGATTTTCCTTCTTTTCTTTTTTCTCATGTTGGTTGGTTGTTTGTTGTTAGGGTTAAGATGTTAACATTGTTTGTTTTTAGAGTTAACAGGTTAACATAAATCATTCTAGTTCAGTATGTTTAAAGATCATTACGCTGCTTGGAAAAATCATTTGTGTTCAGTATGTTTTTGAGGTCATAACTTTGCCTGGGAAAATTATTTTGGAATAAGGGAAGTTACTGCTTCTTTTTGTAATTGTATGATTGTGGGATTTTCCGCACGCACGCACGCACACAGACGCACGCACGCACACAGACGCACGCACGCACACACAGCACGCACGCACGCAAAGCACACACACACCACACACACAGTACTTTCTTCTGAGGAGCAAATTTAAGATTTTCCTTTCGTTTTTTTTTCTTTTCTTTTTTGTAGTTGTTTTTTGTTTTGTTTAAAGTTTAAATGTTGACACTGTTTATTTTTAGAATTAAAAGTCAAAACAAGTCATTCATGTTCCATATGCTGTACAATCGTTACACCTGATCAGGAACATTATTTGGAGTTAGAGAATGTTTGTATATAATTAGAGTTATTGAAAGAGGCCTCTGAAATGGTTTGACTATCAGTGGAGCTAGAAATGTCCCTAAGAGGTTAGGTGAACTATGAGTAAGTGAATGTTAGGTCTTTATAAATCATGTTTGTGTGGGTATATGGAAAGAGTGGGCCTGGGGAGAGCTTCCCAAGCGGGCAGATCATGAAGTCATTGTCTCTTCCAGTGGTGACCTACCTCTGGCTTTGAATATCAGGGGTTTTTTTAAAACTTTTTTTAATTTTTTATTGATTAACAATATCATTGTTATTTGTGTGTGTGTGTGTGTGTGTGTGTGTGTGTGTGTTTGTTTTCCTGGCACAGGTGCAGATGGATTTGTGTCTGCGTGTTGTTCTGGTCGTTTTGTCTGCACGGTGCGGGTGTTTTGTAGCTGCACAGTCTGCATATCCTGTCTTCAGTGTGCTGTGGGTGCGTGTGTGTGCTGGGTGTTTTCATTTTCAGTTTCAGTTTCAGTTTCATTTTTTCAAGATAACGTCTCGGCGCTCGGAATGAATTCCATATGCACTGACGTCACAGGTGCCATGTAATGGAGAAGATCCAGAATGATCGCGGCACAAGCCTTAGGCCTGCTCATAAACCCATGAGCTGGCCAGGTCCTGAGTGTGTTTTCATACCTTCATAAGTCACCAAATACTGACAAGGCTTACAGTATCTTAACGTGCATATTTGATGTAGTGCATGTGCATACACATGAAGGCGGTTCAGGCACTAGGAGGAGAGGAGGACACACGCACTTTTTATGTTGACGTGAGGGATGGTAAAAATCTCTGCCCTTCACCCATCAGGCCGCCCAATATCAGGATTAAAGGCAGAATTTCTTCTTTGAGGTCTGATGTTCTAACCGACTTTGCTATCACCTGTGGGGATGCCGGGGGCTCTTTCAGTATAAAAAGTATCCTCACCTTCTGGAAATTCTGTGCTGGAAATTTCCTCTTTTCTGTAATTCTCTTTTGTTTTTTTCCTTGCTTCTTTTGCTTTCTGTCATTTCTACCTATCATTTCCTGCCATACTGGTCCATTCACCTGTGTGTGTTCTATAAAGTCTTACATACTTTCTCTTATGATTGATATCTGGGTACATGCATTGGCATTGGCTGCATTTTTGGCTTTAAGAAAATGTGATGTGCAGAAGCAATTTCAGGTGATTTAGCCCCCCCCCCCCCCCCCACACACACACACACATATATATGACCTCCCAGCACGAAATCAGTCTTAACTAGCATTTTGGGTATTTTGAAATATACATATCACTGGAAAGTGTACATTCTGCTGATTATTTTGGTTCTTGAATGAAGCTTGTACTCAAAAAAATGTAGAAGTTATCTATGTTTAAAGTTGTATGACGACCATTTTGAGAAAACAGCCTCTAAAGTTTTATGTAGCCTACTCTCCTACACAGATTCCTTAAATATCTTTATTTGGTGACTTTGACCTGGTTTGTTTCTAATTTTAGCTGTCATTATCTGAAATGTGCACCAAAGAGCTTTCTGTCAGTATATTACATGTGGGGGTTCTATACAGTTTACGGTTCGCAATAAGAGACAAAAACAGGTACTTCTGGTAAGAAATTGCATTCTTTATGCTACGATCAGTGCATTAAAATACCATTTAAGATTGATTAATGGTATTTTTTCCAAGAAAAAAAATTCTGTGGGGGATAGATTATAGTTCACAGAAATCAATTTTGAGAAAAAGTCAAAACACCTCAGACAGACCCTCGGTCACCTTTTCAGCTCCTAGTGCTGTTCAACTGACTGCGAGTTAAGGACTGAATTGGTGGTGGGAGGTCACATATATATTGTAAGTGTTCTTAGTTACATTCACATTTGTATTCAGGTTTGTTTCTTTAAGCCCCTCTGGTGATAAATTGGACAGAGTGATTAACACCTGGGGGATATCTGTAGATTATGTGCGCGATTGTGTACTTAATTTTCTTTCCCTTTTTAAAAAAAATTATTTATCCGGTGTAGAATGGTTATATTTTGAGATGGTTATAGTCCTGATGTGGCCCTGTGCAGTCAGCTTGGCTTTAACCCTTTCACTCCTGCAGCCTGCCCATAAGCTGCAAAAACTTAACCCCTTTCACTCCCTCACCCTATCCAGCAGATTCCTGCCGGAAGCTGGTGGATAGAGTGAGGGAGTGAAAGGATTAAATTTCTGCTTTGCTGTCATGGCTGACACTGTAGGATGCTGGCAGATAGGGTGAGGGAGTGAAAGGGTTAAACAACTATAACAATAACCAGCTTGGCTATTACACCCATCTGGCGTAGAGTCCTAAATGTTGTTTATAGGCAGCCTGCTTGTTTGCTTTCAACAGTGCTATACTGTCCTTGTCCCAGGGGTTGTACTAATAGCAGAGTTTTGTATTAATGACACGTTTTGCATACCATTTTATGATCCATAAGGTGTTTTTTTGTTTTGTTTATATGTTTGTATACTGGCGATACATAAATACATAAACATTTCATGTTGGCAGGTCTTTTTATTTGGTTATGTGCCCAGGAGGAGTTCTATGCAGGATGCTGGAATGGGTTTTTTGAATATTTTCCTGATTCTGTTGAGCCGGTGATGACTCAGACTGAGTATTTCCTGATTCTACTGAGTATTTCCTGATTCTGTTGAGCCGGTGATGACTCAGACTGAGTATTTCCTGATTCTACTGAGTATTTCCTGATTCTGTTGAGGTGGAGATGACTTAGACTGAATGTATCTTCTGAATCTATTGAGCTGGAAATGACTCAGAATGTATGTCCAGAATCTGTTGAGCTGGAGATGACTCAGACTGAATTTATCTTCTGAATCTATTGAGCTGGTGATGACTCAGACTGAGTATTTCTTGAAACTGTTGAACTGGTGATGACTCAGACTGAGTGTATTTCCTGATTCTGTTGAGCTGATGGTGACTCAGACTGAGTATTTCCTGAATCTGTTGAGATGGAGATGACTCAGACTGAGTATTTCCTGAATCTGTTGAGCTGGAAATGACTGAGTATTTCCTGATTCTGTTGAGCTGGAGATGACTCAGACTGAGTATTTTCTGAATCTGTTGAGCTGGTGATGACTCAGACTCTTTCCTGAATCTGTTGAGGTGGTGAATACTCAGACTGAGTATATTCTGAATCTGTTGAGCTGGTGATGACTCAGACTGAGTGTATCATTTGAATCTGTTGAGCTGGTAATGACTCAGACTGAGTATTTCTTGAATCTGTTGAGCTGGTGATGACTCAGACAGAATGTATCATCTGAATCTATTGAGCTGGTGATGACTCAGACTGAGTATTTATTGAATCTGTTGAGCTGATGGTGACTCAGGCTTAGTATTTATTGAATCTGTTGAGCTGGTGATGACTTAGATTGAGTATTTATTGAATCTGTTGAGCTGGTGATGACTCAGACTGAGTATTTCCTGAATTTGTTGAGCTGGTGGTGACTCAGACTGAGTGTATTTCCTGAATCTGTTGAGCTGGTGATGACTCAGACTGAGTATTTCTTGAATCTGTTGAGCTGGAGATGACTCAGACAGAATGTATCATCTGAATCTGTTGAGCTGGTGATGACTCAGAGTATTTATTGAATCTGTTGAGCTGGTGATAACTCAGACTGAGTATTTCCTGAATTTGTTGAGCTGGTGGTGACTCAGGCTTAGTATTTCCTGAATCTGATGAAGAGGACTCTTTGCCAGAAATGTCCACTTTTCTGTCACTCTGTTTGTTTCTTTCTTCCTCCTTTGCTTCCTGTCGTTTCTTCCTATCATTTTCTGCCTTGCTGGTCCATTCACTTGTATGTAATTGATATAGTCTTCCATATTTTCTCTTAGGATTGATAATTGGGTATACGTATTAAGTGCATTTTTGGTTCTAGGGAAATGAGTTATACGGAAGCAGTTTTAGGTAGTTCAGGCTCATTTTTATATACGTTTTAGTGTCAGGTATGGTTAGATCTGTATTCAGGTATGTTTTGTTAATCCCCCTTGTGATTAATTGGACAGAGTGGTCAACGCTAGAGGCATCTCCTTAGACTATGTGCACAAATGCGTTGATATGTGTACTTAATTTTCTTTTCCTTTTTTTTCCTGTTGAAGTATATAGTGTGTGTTTTGAAATGGTTAAGGCCTGATATGGCTCTATGCAGTCGGCTGGGCTTTAAACAACGATAACAGTAACAATAACAAAGACTCAGATGAAAACTGGATATTTTTGCAACTTTGTACTATTGAACTCTCAGTTACCACACACAAACATAACTCCATGTCAGCCATCTTCACTGTTTTCCTAATGTGATCTCTTTGTTGCTCATTATTCACGGATTCTGTGATACGCATTCACATGTGCATAATAATTAGAGAGTGATGTCATGAGAAAGACATCATGTGACAAATTCTTTCCATGAGTTCCAGTAGTGTTCATGATGGCAGACTGTTGGATTTAGTATTGGAATGTGTACCAAAAAAGAATGTGTGACAAAACCTTAATGATACCTGTTCAAATCTTGAAAACTTTGAAATCTGCAGAGTTGGCATGGAACTGATTTTCCTTCTGTTCTGGAACACTTTCCCTGATTTGGTTTTGCATCTTGTGATTGATTTATTTGATTGTATCTTTTTGTTTGTTGTGTTGGCTTAGTGCTTCTGGAGGCTGAAAGGAGCAAAGACAAAAGTTGCCATTAGACAGCTGCCTGTTAGATTCATTGTCGCCATGATTTTTTGGTGCTAAAGTGTCGAATAAGGATGGGATCCTTGTGCCAATAATCCTTTTGTTTGGTAAAGCTGAATTGCTGCACAGCGAAATTGTGGGAGATGGAGATGGATGGGATGTCTATGCTGATGATCTTTCTGTTGTTAACCCTTTGACTCCCACACCTTCTTCACCAACTGCAAAACGTCAACCCTTTGACTCCCTCATCCTTTCCAACAGCTTCCTCCAGGAAACTGGTGGAAAGGGTGAGGGAGTCAAAGGGTTAAGTTTTTGCTTTGCTAGCATGGGCTGACAATGCAGGATGAAGGTTGAGAGCATGCGGGAGTCGAAGGGTTAAACCTGAACAGCTGCACAGTGAAATTGTGGGAGAAGGGGATGGATAGGATGTCTGTGTTGACGATCTTTTTGTTGTTAAACCTTAACCCTTTGACTGTCACACCCTGTCCACCAGTATCCTGCATTGCCAACTATGCTATCAGAGCAAAAACTTAATCCTTTGATTCCCTCACCCTGTCCACCAGTTTCCTCCAGGAAGCTGGTGGATAGGTTGAGAGAATCAAAGGGTTTTAAGATTTTGCAGTTGATGGACAGGGTGCGGGAGTTAAGGGGTTAACAGCTGCACAGTGAAATTGTGGAAGATGGGGGTGGATGGAGTGTGTGCGGTGATGATTTTTTGTTATTAAATCTCAGTGTTTGCTGAGTGGGGTACCGTTGTTCTACTTCATTTCTGTCTTTGTACTCTGTGTGTATGTTGTGTCGTGTTTGACAATCCATCAACGTTTGTTTTCATTGTTTTTGTGAATATATGGTATCAGTGAAGAAACTGAATATTTACTTTTGACGTTTTCCATGGTGATTTTGTGATGGTGTGAAAAATAAAGTGGACCTTTGTTTACTGATTTGTGATAGGAATTTACGTTTGACTAGACAAGGAGTTGTGACTGAACAAGTTTTCATAGCTCTTGGTCAGTAGTCAAGGTCAATTAATCAAGATGCGCCTTCGGTTTTTTCTTTCTTTTTTCTTTTTTTTTTAATGTGTGTATGTGCCAGAAAGAGAAAGACAGAGAGACCAAGAGAGGGATGAAATTCTGATAACAAATCAGGAAGCATTTGTTCAGTTTATTTTTACAATATTACAGAATCGCCATGGACATCAGTTCAACAGAAATGTTGTTAAATTAGAATCTTTATGTTCCCGTTCAATAAAAATGGTGTTAATTTGCATACTGGATGGCGGTTGTTTATTGTGACTTTTCCACTCATCACGTGGAAGTGTGTTTGAAAGTGATTTTGTTTGCCTGTGTGCACATACACTATCCCTCTGTCTGTCTTTCCTTCTTCTGTCTGTCTGTCTGTTGTCTCTCCCCTGCTCCTCACACAACACAACACACACTACACACACACACACATCACCACACCACACACACACACACACACAACACACAACACACACACTACAACACACACAACACATACACACAACACACACACTACACACCACATACAACACACACATACAACACACACACAACATACACACACACACAACACACACACACACACATACACACACACACACAACAACACACACACATACACACACACACACACACAACACACACACACACATAACACACACACACACACAACACACACACACATACACACACACACACACACACACATAACCAAAACCACACACACACACACCACACACAGGAGAAAAAAAAAGGTGGGGGACGGGGATGGGAAGGGATGGTGGAAGTTTGAATGTAAGAAAGGAAACAATTACAATCAATAATTCAGAACAATAAGTTAACAGTGTCAATTAATAACATACAACAATTAATTAACTCTTCATAACAATCTGCCAACAGGGGAACCGAGAATCAGCTGGACTACCGAAATAATATCATTATTTTTGTTGTAAAGGATATCTCTGGAGTCAGTACATGAAAAATCGAGATTGTTATTTCTATATGTCGTAAGTAAGATAGGACATTCAAAGAGCAGATGGTGGACTGATAATGCTTTTGAACAAATAGGCCTACATACATTCTGTGTATATTTTGTTTTCCAAGAGTTAAGCCTTAGTTTGTATATCAAGGACGCTAGCTGTCTGGGGCAGTTAGGTATCAGGCTTTGGGTATTGGAAATAAGGTATTATTGCAAGATACTAAATATCAGATACATTGATCATACTACTGTGAACAAGGTGCCAAACTATCAAGCTGCTTACAGACCCTATGAAGGTCTACTGACATAAGTTAAGAAAGGAAAATAATAGAAAACTATGCTGGTACGGCCATGCAACAAGATCTTGTGGCCTTGCTAAATCAATCTTCTGAGGAACTATTCAGGGTGAGAGATGGAGGGAAAACCAGGTAAAAAAAAAAAAAACACCAAAAAACTGGACTAACAATATTGTATAATGGACATAAAGCATTTGCAGAGACCCGGGTTTTGGCACACAACTGACAGAGCTGGATGAGTCTGTTGCAGTGCCCCCAATGATACTTAATAGAGTTAAGAGAGAAGAAGAAGACAGACACAAGTTGTCTCATAACCATGAAGTCCTAGGAAAATGAAGCGCTAGAGACCCCAGCTTTTCTTGGCACCAACACTGATGTGCAGTGAAAATGAAAAGCGTTCTTACCAACAAATGCCTATCAATTTACATCAGGAAGAGAGTCTTCTTCGGTGTTATATAGAACCAATACTGTTGTACCGATGTTAAGCATAGACAGTCAACATACAAAGTGAAAACAAGATTAAGGCAGCTGAAATGTTTATAAGAAGAATGTTGAAAGTTCCATGGACAGCAAAGAAAACAAACGAGACAATCTTTCCATGGACAGCAAAGAAAACAAACGAGACAATCTTTCCATGGACAGCAAAGAAAACAAACGAGACAATCTTTCCATGGACAGCAAAGAAAACAAACGAGACAATCTTTCCATGGACAGCAAAGAAAACAAACGAGACAATCTTTCCATGGACAGCAAAGAAAACAAACGAGACAATCTTTCCATGGACAGCAAAGAAAACAAACGAGACAATCTTTCCATGGACAGCAAAGAAAACAAACGAGACAATCTTTCCATGGACAGCAAAGAAAACAAACGAGACAATCTTTCCATGGACAGCAAAGAAAACAAACCAGACAACCTTTCCATGGACAGCAAAGAAAACAAACCAGACAACCTTTCCATGGACAGCAAAGAAAACAAACCAGACAATCTTTCCATGGACAGCAAAGAAAACAAACCAAACAATCTTTCCATGGACAGCAAAGAAAACAAACCAGACAACCTTTCCATGGACAGCAAAGAAAACAAACCAGACAACCTTTCCATGGACAGCAAAGAAAACAAACCAGACAATCTTTCCATGGACAGCAAAGAAAACAAACCAGACAACCTTTCCATGGACAGCAAAGAAAACAAACCAAACAATCTTTCCATGGACAGCAAAGAAAACAAACCAGACAACCTTTCCATGGACAGCAAAGAAAACAAACAGACAATCTTCCATGGACAGCAAAGAAAACAAACCAGACAACTTTCCATGGACAGCAAAGAAAACAAACCAACAACCTTTCCATGGACAGCAAAGAAAACAAACCAGACAATCTTTCCATGGACAGCAAAGAAAACAAACCAGACAACCTTTCCATGGACAGCAAAGAAAAAAACCAGACAAACTCAACAGCAAAGCAACAAAACCTTTCCATGGACAGCAAAGAAAACAAACCAGACAATCTTGAAAGGGGCAAACATACAAAGAACATTCATGAAGAAGATCAGAAAAAACCAGCAATATTTACAGGTATGAGGCAAGAGAAATAGGAACACCTAGTCACAACAGGAAAGCTGGAGGAAAGAAGAGCACCAGGCAGGCCCAGGGAGAAAATATTGGATGGTTTTGTGCAGTGGATGAGGACAGAAAGGGTGGGAGATGTACTTGTAGTGACAAAAGATGAACAACAAACTTTGTAGAATATAATAATAATTAATAATTACAATATTTATATAGCGCAAAATCTCGACAAAATCAAATCTAAGCGCTGAAACAGACACACACGCACGCACGCACGCACGCACGCACACACACGCACGCACGCACGCACACACACACACACACACACACACACACACACACACACACACACACACACACACACATGGCTATAAATGGGGAGAAAGAATAAAAGCAATAAAAGCAAGAATAAAAGCAATGGAAAATTATAGAGAGCATATCATATACAATTATATATTATAACAAAGTGATTCCCCTCCGAGCGGAGACAGGCTGCAGAGGGGGGTTGAGTGAGGTTAGGATTTTATGCAGAGGAGAAAAGGTGAGTTTTGAGAGCGGACTTGGAGACAAAAGTAGGTTGCTGACGGACTGAGAGAGGAAGTTTGTTCCAGGAGAGTGGACCAGAAACAGAGAAGGCTCGTGGACCATAGGTATTGAGCTTAGTGCGTGGAAAGCGAAAAGTCAGAGGATCGGAGGCAGAGCGGAGGGTACGTGAGGGAACATAGATATCAAGTAGGCTTGACAGGTAATCAGGGGCTGCGTTATTGAGGCTTTTGTAGCACATGGTGTCTAGTTTGTACTGTATGCGCTTTGATACAGGGAGCCAGTGAAGTTGTGCCAGGAGAGGAGATATGTGATCAGCTTTCATGCAAAATGTCTCCTCAGGAACTTTTTTTTGAGGGGTTGGGGTGGGGGTTGAAGCAGGACAGGAAGTCATGAATATTAGTTGTATAAAGTCTAATCAGGCAACATTTATAGGACATTTTATTGGAAAAGGGGAATTGGAGCACCTGGTCACAACAGGAAAGCTGGAGGGAAAGAAAACACCAGGTAGACCCAGGGAGAAAATATTGGACGGATTTGCAGGGTGGCTGAAGACAGAGAGGGTGGGAGATGTACTTGCAGCAACCGGCGATTGATTCGGGTGGAGGACCATGCGGCAGGGCACATGATGATGATTATAGTCTTTATCAAGCAAAGATAAGCTTGTTGGCCATATATAAGAATATTTTACTAGAAAAGACAACGATTATCTTCAGTACTTTCATCAACAGCACTGGACAAGTCTAGACAAGATTAGTTATCCTTTTGACTCCCACACCCTGTCCACCAGCAAGCTGCATTGTCAACCATGCTAATAAAGCAGAAACTTAACCCTTCGACTCCCACACCCTGTCCACCAGCAAGCTGCATTGTCAACCATGCTAGCAAAGCAGAAACTTAACCCTTCGACTCCCACACCCTGTCCACCAGCAAGCTGCATTGTCAACCATGCTAGCAAGGCAGAAACTTAACCCTTCGACTCCCACACCCTGTCCATCAGCAAGCTGCATTGTCAACAATGCTAGTAAAGCAGAAACTTAACCCTTTGACTCCCTTATCCTATCCATCAGCAAGCTGCATTGTCAACCATGCTAGCAGAGCAGAAACTTAACCCTTTGACTCCCTCGCCCTATCCACCAGCAAGCTGCATTGTCAACCATGGTAGCAAAGCAGAAACTTAACCCTTTGACTCCCACACCCTGTCCACCAGCAAGCTGCATTGTCAACCATGCTAGCAAAGCAGAAACGTAACCCTTTGACTCCCACGCCCTGTCCACCAGCAAGCTGCATTGTCAACCATGCTAGCAAAGCAGAAACTTAACCCTTTGACTCCCACACCCTGTCCACCAGCAAGCTGCATTGTCAACCATGCTAGCAAAGCAGAAACTTAACCCTTTGACTCCCTCACCCTGTCCACCAGCAAGCTGCATTGTCAACCATGCTAGCAAAGCAGAAACTTAACCCTTTGACTCCCTCGCCCTATCCACCAGCAAGCTGTATTGTCAACCATGCTAGCAAAGCAAAAACTAAACCCTTTGACTACCTCACCCTATCCACCAGCTTCCTGCAGGAAGCTGGTGGATAAGGTGAGGGTGTAAAAGAGTTAAATTTTTGCAGTTGATGTATAGGGTGCTGGAGTCAAAGGGGTTAACTGCTCTGGGTTTTAGCAGTTTGGATCAGTTTATAAACCAAGATCCCCAACTGCAGCATGCACTTTGCGAATGTTGTGTTTTGTCTGAGCTTTGTTTTGTTTTGTTGGTTGGTTTGTTAGTGATCTGCAATTTGTTCTTGCTAACAAAGCGTCAGGGAAGTCTTCTATTGTTTTTCGACAAAGTTTTGTGTAGGGGCCTGTTTATTGTTGGCAATCTTTTGTTTACTCTTGACAAAGGCCAGTTGGCCAAAAATTTGTGCTTGCTTTTTTATTGGGGGTGGGGGTGGGGTGGGGAGATGTTCTTGTTTGCTTGCTTTGTTTAGTCTTTCTTCGTTTTGTTTCTTTAGTTTTGTTTGGTGAATGTTTTTGTTTTAGGATCACGTCAAAATGATTATTTAATTACTGAAAGAGTGTTATCCTTGCATGATTGCTGCTGTTTCCTTTATCTTTGGAGATGTTCTTTTTCTTGGATTAATACCCACCTTTCTTTATCATTTGCTGACTGGAGGAAAGCTGTATCGCTTGAAGGTAAACGTTTTCAATTGACTGTTGAATTTTCTTGCATTCTGCTTATTCTCGTGTATCATGTTTTGCCCACACTATGTAGGATGTATGTTGCTGCATTCCCCCGTGGGGATGCTGGGGGATCTTTCAGTATAAATAGTATCCCCACCTTCTGGAAATTCTGTGCTGGGAAATTTCCTCTTTTCTGTCACTCTCTTTGTTTCTGTCTTGTTGCTTTGCTTTCTGTCATTTCTACCTATCATTTTCTGCCTTAATGGTCCATTTATCTGTATGTGTTCGATAAAGTCTTATGTTTTTTTTTATTAGGATTGATAATTTGGTACATGTATTAAGTGAATTTTTGGGTTTAGGGAGGTGAGATATGCGGAAGCAATTTTAGGTAACTTGTGCCTGTTTTTATATATGTTAAGGTGTCCTTATGTATGCTTGTATTTGTATTCAGGTGTGTTTTTTAAATCCCCTGTGTGATAAATTGGACGGAGTGGTCAACGCCGGGGGCGTCTTTAGATTATGTGCGCGAATGTATTGACATGTGTACTTGATTTTCTTCTTTTTTTTCCTGTTGAAGTTTTGTAAGTTTTGAAGTGGTTATAGCCCTGATATGGCTCTACGCAGTTGGTTGGGCTTTAAACAACAATAACGACAACAATGTTGCCGCATTGCCTGCATATTCTGTCTTCAGTGGGTATACCTGCTGTGTGTTTTACATTGGGGATAAAATGCATGCACAAAATGTGAATTCATCTTCAGAGTGAAAGAACCAACTGTGGTTGCGTACATGTAAAAATTGCAACTGAAGTCAAAGCTCTTTAAATTTCATCGCAGTGACTTGTTTGTTTATTTATTTAGTTTTGTTGTTGTTGTTCTATGTTATTGTTTCATAAAGCACTTCTACAGAGTAGGACTTACATTCATGATGTGTGTGTGTGTGTGTGCATGTGTGTGTGTGTGTGGTGTGTGATTGTGTGTGTGTGTGTGTGTGTGTGTTGTTTGTGTGTGTGTGTGTGTGTGTGTGTGTATATGTGTGTGTGTGTGTGATTAGTGTGTGTTGTTTGTGTGTGTGTATGTGTGTGTGTGTGTGTATGTAGTGTGTGTGTGTGTGTGTGTGTGATGTATGTGTGTATGTGTGTGCATGTATGTGTGTGTGTGTGTGTTTGTGTGTGTGCATGTATGTGTGTATGTGTGTGTGTTGCGTGTATGTGGTGTGCATGTATGTGTGTGTGTGTGTGTGTGTGTGTGTGTGTGTGTGTGAGTGTATGTTGTGCGTGTATTATGTGTTATGTGTGTGTGTTGTGTTTGTGTTATGTGAGTGTGTTCCTTCATTATTTCTTTTAACATCCATTCACATATGTGCTTTTAGACGTGTGTGTGTGTGTGTGTGTGTGTGTGTGTGTGTGTGTGTGTGTGTGTGTTGAGAAAGAAAGACAAAGAATATATGTATGTGACTTTGTGTATTTAACTATCCAAGCATGTGTAAGATATGTGTGTGCGCAAGCACATTCTGCTATGTGCGTGAATGCATACATGTTCTAAATTTCAGCTTGAAGATCATTACAATACACACAACACACACACACCACACACACACACACACACACACACACACACACACACACACCACACACACACACACACACACACATACACAATGACATGGTAGAGCATTATTCAACTGCAGGAACAGTGTTTATTTTGAAATTTCTTTTAAAAATACATTAACATGTTAAACTTTTTATTATGAAAAAACCACAGAACAAAACACGCTCGCATGCACACACATCGCCAAAGAACAGAACACACCACACACACAACACACACACACACACACACACACACCACACACACACACACTCACACACACACACACACACACACACACCCACATCACACACACACACACACACACACACACACACCCCAACCCCTCGCATAAAGCAGTTTAAACATTGCACATATATCGTTACTGGCTTTCCCTCTCTAAAACTGAGCTTACTGTCATTCTAAAACATTACCTCGTGTCAGCTTGTTAAAAACGGTTCGAACTGGCCAGACACGCACTTACCAGTTAACCTCAATGCAAATGATGTAATCATCTACTGACATCTTCAGGAAGCTGGTGGGCAGAATGAGGAGTCAAGGGTTAAACCATACGTGACCATAAAATTGGATCAGTAAAACCATTGTACAGGTTAACCCTTTGACTCCCGCATCCTATCCACCAACTGCAAAAACTTAACCCTTTGACTGCCTCACCCTATCCACCAGCTTCCTGCAGGAAGCTGGTGGATAGGGTGAGGCAGTCAAAGGGTTAAGTTTTTGCTTTGCTAGCATAGCAGACAATGCAGGGCGCTGGTAGACAGGCTGCGGGAGTCAAAGGGTTAAGACAGCATTCAAAGTTGATGTCATACACCTCACCGTTCATATTCATATTCATATTCATTTTCTTTGTCACAGTGGATTTGCCATGTGAAACTCGGACTGCTCTCCCCTTTGACAGCGCGTCACTCAGTGCACTGCCACACAATTTTTTGTTGTTGTTGTAACAAATGCAAGAACTAATTGACTTTCAAGGGAAGGGACCTGAAAAATCAACTTACTTCTTTAATGTTTTATATCAGGGCAGCTGCGTGAATGCCCTGCTCTTCATGTTTTTCAACTACTGTGGGATCTTTAGCATGCGCAGGCCAGAAGGCACATGGGTCCGATTCTTTCGTTCCCTTTTGCCCCTTTCCTTCATGTTGGTACACAAAAAGATAAATGGTTTTTATTTTCATGCATCAGTGACAATCACTGAGCATACATATTCGAAACCTCAGCTGACATGACGGCATAATGACCTCTCATTAGCATATGACCTTCGAACTTGTATTCTATACTAAAACTGCTCAAGTGTACTGATACACTTCACAGCAAGTCCATTCCTCAGTTCTGTTACCAAAGCTTCTTCCTTTCTTTTATCTGCTGCTTCTACCATGATGTGTCGCAGGGAGGCCGAGGCAATGGTCAAGTGTGAGGTGGGTCATTACTAAGCACTATCAATATAGTAAATACTGAAACCTTCCTGTCAGAAACATCAAGAGCAGTTTACTCAGTACTGTCTCATCAAAGCTCAGTATGAATCAAGTCAACACTGTCTGTATATCACCGGCATTAAAACATATTAAACTGAATCATCTTCTATAAATTATTTTCACCCGTGATGCCATATTGAGCATAATGATACACATGTTTGTTGCCTGCAACTGGTCCAATCTATACGAATGAAAACATGGCCTGTACCCAGTCATGGGACCACTCAAAATAATTTATGGACTATTATTGGTCTAGATCAAAGCAGCCTGCTGTTAACAGACGTGCCATGAACGATGGAAAGAAACATCTCGGTTAGACACATACATGAACTGCTTGGCTCCAGCTTGAACACTGTCAGGCATGAAGAAATCCCTGTACCTCTCTGTCACACGAAGAGGTTTACAACAGAAAACTGCTGTGTGACTTAAAAATCAAACACTACTAATGCCTTGACAAGTTATAATTTCGTTTTTTTTCTGTGATGTGAGACGAGTTTATACAGAATAGCTAGTTGTGTTGTGATTCAGACCTTTAATTATTCATTCATTTCCTTTACATATGTTTCTTTTTTTGAAGGTAAGACACAGATATACATGTCATTTACATGTAACCAAGATTATTCAGTGACAGGCTGATAAAATCCAAGTAAAAAATATAGACTAGGTAAAACAGTCTAGGTAGGGTCTCAGGACCTGGCCAGCTCATGGGTTTATGTGCAGGCTTAAGGCTTGTGCCATGATCACCATACACATGGCACCTTTGACGTTAGTGCATATGGAATTTGTTCCGAGTGCGGAAACGTCATCTTGAGAAACTGAAACTGAAATTTTCAAAGAGAAAGTATTTTGGTTAATCTGAACGTAACACCCACTTGAACTGTGCTGGGAAAAATCCAGAAAAATGTTTGCTAATGCCATGAAAGCCATGTGATGTTAAAGGATCCATTAACCCTTTGACTCCCGCACCCTGTCCACAAGCATCCTCCATGGCCAACCATGCTAGCAAAGCAAAAACTTAAACCCTTTGGTTCCTCATCCTTTCCACCAGCTTCTGAATCAAAGGGTTAAGTTTTTGCAGTTGGTAGATGGGGTGTGGGAATCAAAGGGTTAATATAAAGTCATGTGACCTACATGGGGTTCAAACCCCAATCTCTGCGTCATCAGCATGGCATTATAACCACATGAGCTATCAGGCCTCACAGAAAATACACAGGAAAAAAAAAACAAGGATCACCGAAAACTTGTTGCCTGCCATGATAAGAAAAAAAAAAGACTGTTGTTAAGAGCAACGCTTTACTTTCTATTCTCTAATTCTCAAGTGGTAATCATTTGCTCAAATTGCAAAACACTCTAACTTTAGAAAGACAGGTCTATGCTGGAACAATGGCCAACAAGAACGTAATATTAACATAATATTAACTCTGTACCAAGAATGGTTACATCATGTTGCACCAGCCATATTATTATTCGCATGGACTGAACCCACAACAGGCTTCAGTCTCCGGTCATTACCGACCGTTTACACTATTTTCTAAAAAAAATCAAACAAACTCCAACATCATTTTAGTAACAAGTTGAAGGGAAAAACAACAAACATGGAGAAACGTCGTTTCATTTTTCTTAAAAAAATAGATAAAATACTGTACAAACAAAACCATGGCTTAAAAATCAAACGTATACGTATCCCACTTTTTTTCCCTCTTCTTTCTATTTTTTTTAAAATAACCCAGGTAAAACATCACAATACGAACACAAAATAATCATTTAACATAAAACATATAAGTGCCATTTTAAATGTTTACCTGCAGGTAATCTGAACTTGAATTGCGAGCCAGTTGGGAGCGCTAGTCCACATTAAACAACAGCACGTTTCTAAGCTGTGTCACATTGTAGGACTTTTCCTGTGTTCATCGTAGAAAACTGTAGGTTCGACAGCAGCAACAGAACTCTCACAGGACAGGTCCTTAACCCTTAGACTCCCTCACCCTATCTGCTAGCATCCTGCATCGTCATCAATGATACCAAAGCAAAAACTTCACCCTTTGACTCCCTCACCCTATCCACCAGCTTCCTGCAGGAAGCTGGTGGATAGGGTGAGGGAGTCAAAGGGTTAAGTTTTTGCAGCTGGTGGATAGGGTGTGGGAGTCAAAGAGTTAAGAAGTCTTAAAATGTAGGTGGCAGGTTCCTTTTCTTTTAATTATCAGAAGTGACCGGTTCATTTCTCTAAATGTGATAGGCGGTAGGTTCTTTTCTCCATGTAGTAATACGAGAATGCTAAACACGTGTGTGACAGCTTTTTTTGCTTGACAAAATAATGGCCACCAGAGTGCAGCAGTTTCGAAACAGCAGAAAATGGAACCCATTTCTTAGAGTCACAGGTTGACCAAACAATATGCCGCAGCGAAGAAACATGCTGATGCTTTACACAAAACTGATCAGGAAGTTCATTAAATCAACAATAACATGCTGTCATACATTTGTTATTCATATCAAATGTTTCTACAATTAAAAATTAAAAATACTCTATTCAAAGCATGATCGTTTACAACAAATGTATTATGATCATAGTTTTTATTATGCATGCATAGTGAATATGTGAACCATGATCTACGTATGTATGTGTGTATGTATGTATGTATGTATGTATGTATGTATGTATGTATGTATGTATGTATGAATGAATGAATGTATGCATGCACATATGCATATAGGCATGCATGTATGTATTTATGTATATTTGTACGTAATGATTATATACATATATAAGCATATATGTATATATATATGTTTGTATGTAAGTATGTATGATTGAGTGTATGTATATGTATGTGTGTGTGTGTATGTGTGTGTGTGTGGGTGTGTACGTACATATGTATGCACCCACACACACACTCGCACCCACTACGTACATACGTATGTATGTATGTACGTTAGTAATCATTAATAATTTCTTATACATTGTGAACCAACTGGATGTAAACAAAACAACAAAAAAAGAAAGAAATTATTAGAAAAATACTGTCACATAAATGCATGCTTAAATCTCCCATCTGCATACTCTTGAGCAAATGACGAAAAATGTAATGAAAAGATGAACAACAATAACAAAAAAAAAAAAAAAACAAAAAAAAAAAAAAAAAAAGAGGAAAGGTTGGCAACTGGCAATTCTTTACAAACAGAACTGCATCAGGTTTACATCTCGGATTCCAGTCTAAACCATTTACATATTTTACTATATTTTACTACTATACAGCTGGAAAATCTGCGTTAAAACGGACTTGGCCAGGGGAGGGGAAAGGGAGGGGAGGAACAGTAATGAAGCAAACCAGCAGCGTATGTTAAAAAGAGAATGCCATCAAAGTAAACGAGAAATCCCATCCAGATCACCATTTAACAAAAATTCTAACAGCTTCTCTCTAACTGCCAAATCTTTACATTTTTTTCACATTAAGATCTAGTCTAATACTCCCCAGTGAGACAATCTTTGACAGCTAGCCACACACTCTCTAGAAAGCTGGCTTTGACAAGTCATGTACAACGACATGAACGTGAGACTAATCGAGCGTGCTGTGCTCCCGAACTATTTCAACTGGCATTACGCACCCTATCCTCTAGTTGCAAAACCTTAACCCTTTGATTCCCTCACCCTTTCCACCAGCTTCCTGCAGGAAGCTGGTGGAAAAGGTAAGGGAGTCAAAGGGTTAAGTCTTTGCTCTGCTAGCACGGTTGACAATGCAGGATGCTGGTAGGCAGGATGCAGGAGTCAAAGGAATAAGTTTTTGCTCTGCTAGTATGGTTGTTAATGCAGGATGCTGGCGGATTGGGTGCAGGAGTCAAAAGGTTAAAAACATCTGGTCAGGCCTCTCCTGATAGCGTTTCCACAAAAGTGGGTTTAGGATTGGTTGGTTTTGTTTTCTTTTGTTTGTTTGTTCGTTGTCATTTATATTTTTTTGTTGTCGGATGGAGGAAGGAAGGGTGTTACTTGTTTCTTTCCTTACATAGTCCCTTTGTTTCTTTAGAAAAGTTTTGTGTGTTTAGATTTCTTTTGTGTAGGCTTCGGTTTATTTCTGTCTTAAGATCATGTCAAAATGATTATTCAACCACTGACAGATTTTTATCCTGGAATAATTGCCGCCGTTTGTTTTTTGTTTTTTTCTTTTGAAATAATTTTCTTGGAAAATACTATCAGCCTTTTCCTAACATGTGCTGACTGGAAGAAAGAATGTATTACCTGAAGTTAAATGATTTACACTAACTGTTGAATCTTTCCTCCATATCTGTGAATAAGTAGTTCCTAACATTTCAATTACAGTTAACAAAAGTCGAAACTGTTAAAACACCATACAATCGACTTAATTGTGAAGAAGTAGTTTTCAAATAAAATTTACAGATCAACAAGTTAAAAACATGTAAAAATACTTACAGAACTGACTTAAACAAATACCCAGTGTCATATTTGGCACAAAAGAATAGTCATAATGAGTTAGCTTATTACATGTAGTACTGTGCATGAAGATATTGTCTATCTATGCTCACGCTTACTTTCCAAATACAACATTTAGCAATTTCAAATTTTAACCTTTTGACTCCCACATCCTATCCACCAACTGTAAAAACTTAACCCTTTGACTCCCTCACCCAATCAACCAGCTTCCTGCAGGAAGCTAGAGGATAGGGTGAGGGAATCAAAGGGTTAAGCTTTTGCTTCGTTAACAAGGTTGGCAACACAGGATGCTGGTGGACAGGGTGCGGGGAGTCAAAGGGTTAAAGCAACAGTAAAATAGGCTCGCAATAATATGGTTAAAAAAAGTACCGATGAGCTCGTACATTAGACTATTCAAGGTACTGAGATCAATATACAACAGCAGTTTGCATACAATATCACATATGGGAAAAAGATACCCTGAATTGTTTTTCTCACTGCTCACAAATACAGTTCCGTTTTCCAAGGTCTCCAGTTTCATTTGAAACTGATTGCAGTTTACCTGTTGTCATAGGATTTTGTATTTGCTGCCCTTGAAACCATTTCCCAAAATAAATGCATCCGCCTCTTTACACAAGCTTTCTGGATACATCAATCTGTGTATCTCCTCAAGCTTGTTTGTGTATACTCTTTAACAAGCTGTACATATATAATGTTGACAGATAAGAACATTGCAATGTCAGGCTTCAGCGTGAAGCATTCAGATTTTGCAGTGAAAAAATACATATGTTCCCTTCACCAGTATGCCGACGTCTCTTCAAAAAGCGCCTTCTGTCGAGCACAGGTGATTGACGATGCCCAGAGCGCCAGCAATGCCAAAACGCACAAAATTGTCACCAATGAGTGGTCCCATGGCAAAGAGTCCTCGCTCTTTGGTGGACTGATAGCTATAGGGGTCTACATCTATGGGGTTGTGTTTGCTGTCGATGGGCCACTGGGGCACCGTGCCTAACTCGCGGCCACCACCAGGCAGGAAGGAGAGGTCAGGACGTGACCCGACCATGATCACAGTGGCGGAGACGTCCACCGAGATGATGGACTGCTCAGAGCCTGGCGGGGAAGGGCTGCG
This sequence comes from Monoplex corrugatus, assembly GCA_030674185.1. Lineage (NCBI taxonomy): Eukaryota > Metazoa > Mollusca > Gastropoda > Littorinimorpha > Ranellidae > Monoplex > Monoplex corrugatus. Next base: position 64,471,729 of record JAPXFY010000020.1, read on the forward strand.
GCTGGACGTGACAGATCTGGACAGAATGGGTTTCAGCAGCACCATCTGTTCTCCAATTTCCACCACCCGGTGGTGAGGGTAGGCTTGGTACAACTCGTGCTGCACTTCTCCCTTCATCAGCATAGCCACCCTATGGTACTCAGGGTACATGGACTGAGGCAACTTGCGGAAGATCAGGTTGGGGTCTTTGGGTCCACATCGGAAAACGTGTATCACAGGCAAGTTGGCTTCCAGAGCCATAAGAATAGCGTCTGCTGCGCTCAGCCCTGCTCCCACCACGCAAATAGGGGCAGAGGAGTGTGTGTGTGTGAGCTCAATGTCTGACAAACGATGTTCAAAAGCGCTCAGAGAGTGAACAACAGAGGGGAGATGCTCTCCGCTCACTCCAAGGTGGTTTGGAATGTCGTACGTCCCCGTGGCTAACACCACGTTGGGGGTGACGTAGCAAAACTCTTCCCTGTCCACAGTCTGAAACAAGTCACCCATAGCCTCTGTTAAGTCTTCCATGCTGCTATCACTGCTGCTGTCTCCTTCCTCGATCTCACTGTCTGTCCCTGAGCCACTGTCCTCCCTGCTGGTCTGGACGGTCTGATTGATGATTCTGTAGCCACGAACTTCCCACAGGAAGTGGTGGTTTTCCCGGATGTTCTGGCAGCATGGTTCTACCTCCCCACTTTCGCAGTCGGCACCGTTGCGTGTGTGGAAAGCCTTCTGTACTGATGTCACCACATGGAAGTCGTTGAAGTGTTCCTTCAGGCCCTTGCTGTTGACGTACTCTTCGTAGTAGTCTCTGACGTCACCTGTTGTCGCCCGTTTGCTACTGAGGGCCAACATGCGGTGCCTGCACAGTCAAGATTAAATATGTTGCATCATTATCACATACTACATAATTATTCAACATCACAGTTACACAAGATCACCTTGTTCCTGTGTACTGATTGATTGATTGATTTGGTTCAGGTTTTACGTCGACACCCACCTCAGGTGATATGGCCGACGGGGATAACCATCCCGGGGAAGTGGGGGGGGGGGGGGGGAGGGGGGACTTATCTAATCCTATAGTGACACCACCAGAACAACAATGATGTTAAGATGGGACAGTGAGAAGGCCAGTTTTAATGTAGCGCACTCCGGGATTCAAACCCACAACCATTAGCATGTGAATCTGACGCTCAAACAACTGAGTTACTGGGGCCCACATTGCTGTGTATAAGTTTGTGTGAGCTATTTATACATGCAGCCATTTCATCATCAAAACATATTTCCTTCTTGAAAAAAATCCAGCAATAAAACAAAAACATCAATAACAACAGCTACAGTATATGTACACATTCTTCATACTAGCCACACAACACATAAAATTCTACATCAAATCCACATAATGCAAAACCACTTCACAACATGCTATATGTATGACTACATCATATCATCATCACTACCATCCCATTAACATTCTTGTTAACTCTTTGACTTCCACACACTATCCACCAACTGCAAAAGCTTAACCGTCTGGTTCCCTCACCCTATCCACCAGCTTATGGCTCCCTCACCTTATCCACCAGCTTCCTGTGGACAGGGTGAGGAAGTCGAAGTGTTAGTAGGCCTACATTTCCTGCATTAGAAAATCACAATTCTCTTACATCACCAAACTAAGTCTGCCTGACAAGACTGAAAGACAGAGTAAAAAAAATGGCCCAGACTGCACGTAATAAATCTCCTGATGTTATTACAACTTACTGTCAATGCTATTACAAATTTTGGCTACAAACTGACCTCTTAGCCAGCCACTGTCGGAACGGGAGGTCAGGCAACTCCATCCACCCGTTCTGACTCAAGGTCTGCATCTTGCCCTCCATACGCTGTAACACAACACTCTGTCAGAATACAAAATAAAACATAATGTGTCTTCTTTAACAGAAGGTCTCTCAATCTATCTGGCTTCATGACTGAGTAAACAGCAGGAGGGTTCAGTATGCAGCATCCTCACTAAAATGGATCTCAACTGACACTGTAGGCGGTGTCCTTAGTGAGCTGCATCAGAACTGGCGTTAACTCCACTCAAATGACACAGCAGCAGTGCTGGATCTCCTTTGGTGGGTGACCACACAGTGGCTTGACATCTCTGGCTTCTATGGGCTTTTGTCACAGAGACTTTGATTGACTGAATTTGGAACTGGTGGTTTGTTGTAGAGCCTGAACGGGCCATATGGGGTTAATGTCAATGAGACAGTGCGGAGTACAACAACAACAACAACAACTACAACAACAACTACAACAATCCCAATGTGCCACTGTGCAGAGCAATACAATTTACAATTTGTTTCCAGTATTTGCATCCTATTTTCTTCTCTGCCATCATGGATTTACCATGTGAAATTTGGGCTGCTCCTCACAGGGAGAATCCACGGCAATGCAGCGACACCTTTTCCCCCTCCATCTGTGTGCATCTTTTGTTTATCTGAAAAATCTGACTTTTTACCACATTCTCCTGGCACAACACCTTTGTTAGGCTGGTTCTTTTTATACGTGCTGAATGCGTGCTGCATGTGGGATCTGGTTTAGCATCTCAATCGAACAACTAGTTCCCAGACAACCACCTGACGTTAGGGGGAGCGGGGAGATAAATCCTTTTCCAATCAGTAATTCGAACATGGAACTTCTCTTGTCCTAGGTAGACAATCTTGACTACTAAGCGACATTTTTTCAACATGGTACAATACAGTTTGATACTATCAGCTCTCTACAGTTTCCTGCCTGCGCAGCTTTCCCAGCTGAACATTCATTCTCTCTCTCTCACACACACATTCAGGGTGTGGTTCAACTGGTCTCAAACTTCCGTTATCATTACAGGATTTTCTGGCCTCATCCGGCACCTATCCAGAGTTTAGCATGCTACTGATTCACTGGGAAGACTAGAACCACATAGTCAAGCCTCATCCACTTTATGGATGTGTCATCGAGGGTGTTGCTCAAATCTTCTTACCAACATCTGGTTGACTCCAGGTGTATTATAACAATGTATTATAACAGAGTACAGCCTTGTCTCATTCCAGAACGGATCTCTATAACTTCATGTTTTATTATCTCTATCGTCATCAGCATCACAGCATTGTGGACTTTTGTCCCAGATCCTGTGGCCATTAACCCTATGATTCCCATGCCATATTCACCAGCTGCAAAAACTTAACCCTTTGACTCCCTCACTCTATCCACCAGCTTCCTGCGTGTGTGTGTGTGTGTGTGTGTGTGTGTGTGTGTGTGTGCGTGTGTGTGTGTGCGTGTGTGTGTGTGCGTGTGTGCACATGTGTGTGTGTGTGTGTGTGTGCATGTGTGTGTTTGTGTGTGCACATGTGTGTGTGGTGTGTGTGTGTGTGTGTGTGTGCATGCATGCCTGTGTGTGTGTGTGTGTGTGTGTGTGTGTGCATGCATGCCTGTGTGTGTGTGTGTGTGTGTGTGTGTGTGTGTGCATGTGCAGAGGTAGGAATGGGGGAGGGTAAGTGGTGGTGTATATCTGAAGAAAATATGTTAAACAAATTTTTTCAACCGTCTGTATACGAATCTTTACCAAACTTGGCCCACAGACCCATTTCAAGAATTTCAAATGTACAAGTATGCACCAGAGCAGTCTCAATATTTGCTCCTGCTAAGCCAAAACCTGAAAATGTTTCAATGAAAATATTGTAGCTGTCAGGGATGAAATCTTAACCAAATCTGGTACAAGTGTGTGCAGTGGTAACAATTTCATTCCTTCAAATTTAATTCTTGTTTTTACCTGCCAAGAACCACCCGCTTTCATCTTGCCCAGAACGACATGGGATATGCATTTGGAGGGGTCATGGTCCCAGTTGAGTAAAGGACAGTTATCAGCCCCAAGGTCAGCATCTGGGTGCATGAGGTGATCCCACAACAAGGCCACTGGATTGGGTGATCTCCCTTCCAATCCTTCGGACAGATACTCCAGGTCCTGGAACACGGAGAAAATAGAAGATGGTTTTAAACTGAGTTATTCATCTTTTTCTTTTTGTGGTGTATTTATGACTTTTGAGCCATCAAAAACAGTGTAATAACAGTATGGCATATAAATACATACTTCTTGAATTAAGACATTGTTACAATGCAGTTTTTCAGATTTTCCTTGTTGGGGCCGAAAACTTGCATAGATGCATTCATTATTCACAAGAGTCACACACACACACACACACACACACACACACACACACACACACACACACACACACACACACACACACACACACACACACACATACACACACAAACCTGTATGCACAAGTATGTGCACACACACATGCACACACACACACACACACCTGCATGCACAAATATGTGCACACATATGCGCACACACACAAACACACACCTGCATGCACAAGTATGAGCACACACACACATGCACACACACACATACACACACACACACATTTATGTGAACAGATGTTAAAAGAAATAACAACACACACATACCTCCTCCATCCTACACAATACAAAACCACAACTACAAAGACACCTTACAGTAGGAAGGTTTTTTTCTGACCATGACATTCAAAAATCATTGCGGGATTTTTCAGCTTTAACTGGCTCCTATCCAAAGTTGGGTGTGCTATGGACTCATTGAGAAGACTCGGACCACACAGTCGAGTCTCATCCACTTCACAGATGCATTACTGAGGTATTTTGTATGTTGACTCCTGAGCTTTCAGCCTCCTCCCAACACTTTGATTACAACTATACATACATATCGAAGCAAGCAAACCCAGCACACCTGGCAGGTGAGATATTTAATGATTTAGCAACACACCTGTTCCACAAGTGAGGCCTTGGAGTCTTTGAGCTTGGAGGTGAGAAAACTGTTGGAGTGAGAGTCACCGTTGTAGTAGGGGCGGTAACCATGGAGCAGGAAGGACAGCGTGATGGCTGACGGTCCATTTCCTGCACACACACATTTCAACAGTTAAAGTTTCATTTTCAGTTTCTCAAGTTGACGTCTCCGCGCTCGGAACGAATTCCATATGTACTAACCTCAGAAATGCCATGTGTACATGTATGTTGATCATGGCACAAGCCTTAAGCCTGCACATAAACCCATGAGCTGGCCAGTCAACAGTTTAAAAAAAATGAAACAAATCAACCAACTGGTCAACCAACCCACCCAAAACAACAATAATGATAATAGCAATTATTCATGAATGTGGACCTTTGGCGGCCAACAGAACCACGGATAAACAAAAGATACAAAATCTGCATCTGGGAAACGCTACGTCCAACTTGGAAGGGGGACAACCATTCCCAAACCCAGCAGGTCACAGGTGGGGATTAGCAGATGGCTTTCACACATGGAGGTCAGCTGCGGAATAAGCCAGGTTTACCTGGACTAATAAGCAGACCTGGACCAGTGGACAATAGTTATTATAAGGGTGAGGTGGTATCTGGCAATAGTTACTATGAGGATGGGATGCCACCTGGCGATGCTAAACCTAAAAATACCCTATGTGGATAAGAGAATGATTCTGATGTTCACCTGCCAATAACTAAACTCGAGGTTCCAGGGTTTGTTTTCCATTAAGGCGTCGACTTTTCTACTCAGTGTGACCAGAAAACTGAAGTGAATGTTTCGTCCTTCGAAAGGGGATGAAAAATGACTAAAGCCTATAATGAAGAGTAAGGCATTCACCCGACTGCCCTGGCATGAAATATTGGAGAGATAGGTTGATTTCCCTGATCATTCCCCCTGAAGGCCAATTGGTCTTCTTTGCCTTTCTGAAGTCTTGGTTAAAAAAAAAAAAAAAAAAAAAATGGTGGAGTTGTGCGATGACGCGCTCTCACAGGGAAGAGCAGCCCAGGTCTTACACTGTAAATCCAGTGTGATCAATCTGTGTACCTCAAACTGCTCTCAGGCTAACATGTGTACCTACAACTGCACTCAGGTCAATCTGTGTACCTAAAACTGCTCTGTGTGTGTATAGTTATATACACACGCAGAATACAAAATATGCTCGTTAGAGGTCCTTTGAATCGTGTCAGTATCTGGTGTATTGCGTAAACAGGAAACACACACACACACACACATAGCATGCACACATGGCACCCACCAAAGACGGAGAATGCGGACTGTGCAGCAACATAACGCCTGCGCAGTGTGGGGCACACGCATCAGAGAAAACGCTGAACGCTTAAAACAGAAAACCCAAGGGGAGCGCGTTACACATTTGGCAACAGATTTCATGCGCCTGTGTCCTATGCAAATCAATAACACCCTTTCCTGTCTCGCCATCCGAGGCCGCGTGCGTACCGCGTGCTTCCACTTTTCATCACTCCCGCCCTGCATGTCACGCGTCAGTGCATTAAATTAACCCTTTGACTACGCGCATCCTATCCATCAGCTGCAAAAGCTCATCCTTTGACTCCGTCATCCAGGAAGCTGTTAGATAGAATGAGGGAGCCAAAGGATTAAGGTGTTAGCGTGTTTAAGAGTGAAGGATGCTGGTGGACAGGGTGCAGGGATCAGAAGGTTAGTAGTACCCACACCACCGGGCACAGCGCCAAACTGAAAACTGTGTCAAGCCGTCGTTGCTCCGGCGATTGCAAGGCTGCGGTACTTTCCACGTGCGTGTGTACCGATCAAGGTCAGGCGCACGTGTATTTCGGAACATACAAAAAGACGTTATAATGTATTTCAACGAATGCGGGCCTCGATAGCTCAGTTGGTTTGAGCGTCGGATTCACATGCTAATGGTTGTGGGTTCGAATCCCGGGGTACGCTATATTAAAACTGGCCATCTCACTGCCCCATCTTAACATCATTGTTGTTCTGGTGGTGTCAGTATAGGATTAGATAGGTTCCCCTTCCCCCACTTCCCCGGGATGGTTATCCCCGTCGGCCATATCACCTGAGGTGGGTGTCGACGTAAAAACTGAACCAAATCAATCAATCAATCAATTTCAACGAACAAATGGCGCGGTGGATTCTGGCTTCGTTAGTGTTTCCCCGCCATCAGTGGCTAGACTACTACCTTGGTTTCCACAACTGTCAGTCTCCACCACGTCTGGATGTTGTTGCAATCAACTGGTTACGATTTCACCACAAAATGAAATCTCTCTCTTCAAGCTAAGTGACAAAAAAACAAACAAACAAACAAAAAAACCCTAACCAACCAAACAAAAAACAAGCAAACAAACAAAAAATCGTTTAATCTCTCTCTCTCTCTCACACACACACATACGCACACACACACACACAAACACAAACAGATACACACACATACACACACACAAACACAGACATACACACACACACAGACATAACACACAAACACACACAAATGTTCACTCACACACACATACACACACACAACACACCCGTTACACACACACACACAACACACACACACACACACACACACACATCCGGTAAGATTCGCTTTTCAACACCCACTACTCGAACGGGAAAAGACCATCATCACATTTTACCAGCTAATGCAGGTTACACTATACCTACACTCTCCCTGCGTTCTTCATCATCTTTACGTGCCGAAAATAACACCTAGATAAAAAGAAAGAGTAAACGAGCTGCTCCTAACAGACACGGAAAGACTGTCTTAAAAACAAAACGAAAACAAATACAACAAACTGTACATCTCCATCAAACAGAGAGAGAGAGAGAGAGAGAGAGAGAGAGAGAGAGAGGAGAGAGAGAGAGAGAGAGAGAGAGAAACACAGACAAAGACAGACAGACAGACAGAGATAGAAACAAAGAGACAGAGGCAGAAAGAGAGAAGGAGACAGACACGGCTGACAATGCAGGATGCCTGCATTCAGGGTGAGAGAGTCAAAAGGTCAAAGACTTACGACAGTGCTTCAGTCAGGCGTGGAACCTCTACAGCCCACAGACATATACAGTAACATAGACTGGCAACTCATCAGCCGATTTCTTAGGTCAAAGATTTACGACAGTACTTCAGTCAGACGTGGAACCTCTTCAGCCCACAGACATATACAGTAACATAGACTGGCAACTCATCAGCCGATTTCTTACTGGTGACGGCCTCAGACACAAGATCATTTATAAGGAAAATTAGGAAAAGACAGGCAACATTTACAGGCCATTTTATGAGGAAAGAGGAATTGGAGCACCTGGTCACAACAGGAAAGCTGGAGGGAAAGAGAGCACCAGGTAGACCCAGGGAAAAACATACTGGACGGACTTGCAGAATGGCTGAGGACAGAGAGGGTGGAAGATGTGCTTGCAGCAACAAGGGATAGATACATATGGAGGGCGAACGCCATGCGACAAGGCACTTGATGATGATGATGATGATGATGATGATGATGATGGCCTCAACACAGATTCCTTTGTCAATTTCTTGGATTAACGCTCCTAACTTACTGTTATTTTGTTTAAAGCCCAGCCCACTGCGTAGAACCATATCAGGGCTATAACCGTTTCAAAACATACATAAAACAAAAAAAAAGGAAAGAAAAAAGAAAAGAGAAAATTAAGTACACATATCAATACATTCGCACACATAATCTAAGCAGATACCCCCGGCGTTGACCACTCCGCACGTATTACGGTATTTTTAAAAAATTCTCTCTGTGAGAAATTGGACGGAGTGGTCAACGACAGGGGCATAACCTTAGATTTTGTGCACGAATGCTCTGATATGTGTACTTAATTTT
>JAPXFY010000020.1:64485422-64487922 GCA_030674185.1 Monoplex corrugatus
ACCAACTCCAAAACCTTAATCCTTTGACTCTCTCATCCTATCCACTAACTTCAAAAACTTAACCCTTTGACTTCCACACCCTATCCACCAACTGCAAAATCTTAACCCTTTGATTCCCTCACCCTATCCACTAGCTTCCTGCACGCAAGAAGCAGGTGGATAGCTCAAAGTGTCAATGTGTTAAATTTTGCTTTCCTTGCATGGTTGACAATGCAGGATGCCACAGGACAGGGTGCGGGGGTCAAAGGGTTAACCTCACTATTTGAACGCCATCCGCCATACACCACATGCACCCCCGCTCGGCGAGGAACTGCGGTCCCCACCCTACCTGCCTGCCCGTCTACCTGCGTACCTGTCTGTATACCTGTCTACCTGCCAACCTACCTGCCTGCCTGCCTACCTACCTGCCTGTCTACCTGCCTGCCTACCTACCTGCCGTCTACCTGCGTGCATACCTGTCTACCTGCGTGCATACCTGTCTACCTGCCAACCTACCTGCCTACCTACCTACCTGCCTATCTGCCTGCCTGCCTGCCTGCCTGCCTGCCTGCCTGCCTGTCTCCAAAGCAAAACAATATTTCACAAATGTCTGTAACTCTGAAGCTTGGAGTTTGATCAAAAGGTGATTCACCGAACTCGGACAATGCCATAAACGCGCTCCACCCACCCCACATCAGCCATACAATTCTGTCCAAAGGCAATGACGACCTGGGAGCAAGGGGGGAGCACTATTGACAATGCAGGGAAAGGTAACCCACCGTCCTGCCATGTGTGCCGAAAAGCAGGATCCTGTTGATGATCTGCACGAACAGTCATCTGGAACAATGCCTCCCACTGAGTTCTTGATGCCATGCATGATAAAAGAAGGAGAAAAAGGTCAAGCCATATTAACGATGTTCCTTTTTGTGTGTGGTTTGTTTCTGTTGTTGGTTTTTAAAGAAGATGGGGAATCTCTGTGTGTGTGTGTGTGTGTGTGTGTGTGTGTGTGTGTTCGTGCGTGTGTGTGTGTGCGCGTGTGTGTGTGTGTGCGTGTGTGTGTGTGTTCGTGCATGTGTGTGTGTGTGTGTGTGTGTGTGCGTGTGTGTGTGTGTGTGCGCGTACGTGCACTGAACGTGTTGTGTGTGTGTGTGTGTGTGTGCATGTGCGTGTGCGTGTGTGTGTGTGTGTGCTTGCGTGCGTGCATGTGTGTTTTGTAACAGAAAACATAGAAAACAATGCGGGCGGGGGGGGGGGGGGCGGTAGGAAGAAGGATCTGAACTCGCGACAGCACCAGCTTTGGAAATCTCCTCATCATCTTGACACACACACACACACCCCAAAACACACAACACACACACACAACACACAACACACACAACACACATACAACACACACACACACACACACGCACGCATGCAATCACACAGACACACATGCATGCAGATACATACGCACATGTGCACACTTACGCAAACACGCTCGTGCAGAGACACACACCACATACACAGACAGACACACACAAACACACCCACAGACAGACACACGGCACACATACACATCAGCAAACATGTATATGCACACACACACATACAGACAGACACACACATACACACACACACACCACACACAACCACACACACACAACACATACACACACACACACATCACACATACACACACACACACACATCACACATACACAGAGTCTCAATCATGTCGGTTGATCTGAAACCAGATGCCATGGGGGTGGGGGGTGGGGTAGTGGACAGGGGGGGGGTGGAATGACGAGACTCAAGCTGTGGAACCAGTCAGATGAATCGAAGGCCAGCCAGCCATTCACGTTCCCTGCTCTGCATCCTGCATTGAAGTGGGCCACTCACTACCTGCGTCACTTTTTAACCCTTTCGCTTTCTGCAGGGGAGGCTTGCCCGGCCGGGTTGGCTGCGGCGGGAGCGAAAGGGTTATACCGTCACGACGCGAGGGTAGCATATTACATTATTTATATTGTGTATGTGAGTGTGCGTGTTGTGTTAATTGATTTGTCTCTGTGTGTGTGTGTGTGTGTGTGTGTGTGTGTGTGTGTGTGTGTGTGTGTGTGTGTGTATGCGTGTGTGTGTGTGTGTGTGTGTGATTGCGTGGTGTGTGTGTGTGTGTGTGTGTGTGTGTCGTGTGTGTGTGTGTGTGTGTGGGGTGTGTGTGTGTGTGCGTCGTGTGTGTGTGTGTGTGTGTTGTGTGTGTGTGTGTGTGTGTGTGTGTGTGTGTGTGTGTGTGTGGTGTGTGTGGTGTGTGTGTGTATGTAAACGAAATTTGTGACATCTCACCCTACTTTTTTAAAGCACAGATCAATGTGAATTTCTAAACGAAATTTGGAGCATCTCACCACAATTTTTGCAGCGATCTTCGTCCGTTCCCAAACAAACTTTCTCAGAAAAAAAAAGAAAAGGACGTCTTTGGACGATCTGGAACTAAAATAAACATGACTAAGTACTTGTTTTCGCTTACCAAAGATGATGTCTAAAA
>JAPXFY010000020.1:64490422-64495422 GCA_030674185.1 Monoplex corrugatus
CAGGTGCTCTGATTTCTCTTTCCTCATCAAATTCTTAGAAAAATGTTGCTTGTCTTTTCCTAATTTTCTTCGTTAATGATCTTCTCTTTTTCGTATTTTGGCTGGCCATGACAGTCTTGGGAGTACACGGTGGTGGTGGTTCCATATCGAAAGGAAAATGTCTTCTTTGAAAAGAAACGTGAATCTTACACCAGACAGGATATTCTGGTGTTGCCAAAACCAAGATCGGATCTTTATTAATCTAAAACAAGACAGGATCTTTATCAATCTAAAACAAGACAGGATCTTTATCAGTCTAAAACAAGACAGGATCTTTATCAGTCTAAAACAAGACAGGATCTTTATCAATCTAAAACAAGACAGGATCTTTATCAGTCTAAAACAAGACAGGATCTTTATCAATCTAAAACAAGACAGGATCTTTATCAGTCTAAAACAAGACAGGATCTTTATCAGTCTAAAACACAGATTTAAAACCAGATAAGATCTTTATCGATCTGAAACAAGAAGAATCTTTATCAATCTAAAGCAAGATACGATCTTTATCAATATGAAACAAGACCGGATCTTTATCAATCTATAACAAGATCGGATCTTTATCAATCTCGTTTAGCACGTTCTGGCACAAGCTGTTGGAATAACTTACCAAAATGTTTAAAACTCTCCAACCAGTAACAACGTTTTAAAGATAAACTTAATCATTACACACATACTAATGTCAACGACTGAAATGTTCGCTATTATAGTATCTGCTTAATATTCCTTTTTCCGTTTTCAGCTGACTAATGTATGCACACCTGCAACCGACACCGATATTGTTGGTTACTGTAACAACACGAACTCTGCTTGTGTATGAATACATTTCAGGGCAAGCTGTTAATTCTGATTTGATCATAACATCATTTTTTGTAATCTTATTTTAATGTTCTTTTGAAATGATTTCTCTGTCTGTCTGTTTGTCTGTCTGTCTCTATCTATCTATCTACCTATCTACATGTGTATATATATATATATATAATATATATATTTATACATATATACATATGTGAGTGTGTGTGTGTGTGTGTGTGTGTGTGTGTGTGTGTGTGTGTGTGTGTGTGTGTGTGTGTGTGTAGAGACAGGAGAAAGAGAAGAGAGAGAGAGAGAGGGAGAGAGGGAGAGAGGGAGAGAGGGAGAGAGAGAGAGATGATGATAATGATGATGATGATGATGATAATTGTTTTGTACTTAATGCATGCTGGTGTATATGTCATTTGCTGGATCATATTGATCATATTGTGTGGTCATATTGACCAGTTGCATATTTTACCACACGTGGCGTTCTGTTGGGTAACTTCCAATCTTGAGGGCAAAGAAACGGATCTGTCCATTTCAGGGCGTTTTAAAACTGCTGCCCCTTATTGGTCTGGTTTTCAAGATGTGGATCAACAGAAAACCAATCAAACACGCGTTGCCAATTCTCATTCGGCTACGTGGAGGAAACAGAACCAATCACAGCAGCCGATCAGCACTCAATAAGCGTGGGTACCGCGGATTGGTCAACAGAAAACCAATCAAACACGCCCTGGCAATTCTCATTTGGCTACGCGGAGGAAACAGAACCAATCACAACCGCCGGTCAGCACTCAATGATCGTGGGGACCGCGGATTGGTCAAGGTGGATCACATGCTGATCACGTGAGAGCCATGAAATTCTGGCCAATGACAGAGCTACGCTGGTCAAGTTATTTACGTTTCCTTGACTTGGTTGTCAACACCAACACAAACTTTATGACAACAGTTTTACAAGGAACAGTTCAGGCCAAAAGAAATCCGGGCAGACCACCCGCACCTCTATTGAACAACATAACCAACATCAACGGGTTGAAGGTCTATGAAGCAGCACCAGAGAAGTCAGGACCGGAGTACATGAAGGAAAGTTGTTGTGATGTCTACTGCGATGGCTACCATCAAATTCGATGATGCTGACGGGGATTGACGGAGGAAGCATACTAGTCTGACAGGGATTTGAGAAACAAATAAACAAGCATGCAAACAAACAAACAAACAAGCAAACAAAAAGCAAACAAACACCAGTCGCCGTGGTGTAGTGGTTAACGCAACGGACTACCGACTGGAAAGCTGTGGGTTCGATTCCCCGTCAGTCCCTTCAAAGATCATTCAGGGATTTTTCGGCTCTAACTGGCTCCTATCCAGCGTTGGGCATGCTATGGGCTCATTGGGAAGACTGGGACCACACAGTCGAGTCTCATCCACTTCACGGATGCATCATTGAGGGTGTTGGTCAAATCTTCTGACCAGCATCACAAGTGTCTGTATCTCTCGGGCCTGGTTAACGCCAGGATATATTATGATAGTAAGCGTAGAGCACAGCTCTGTTACGCAGTCTCAATCCTAGATGGAGCTCCACAGCATCATGATTATCATCCTCATCGACATCATGATCATTGCATTGTAAAAAAGTGTGCGCCTCTGTAGCCATTAAGGTGGCGCAGAAAATGGAACGGAAAAAAAAAGGTGAGCACAAAGGTAACCTCCTGAAGGCGAAAAAAAAAAAAGCAAACAAACAAAACAAATAAAAAACTCATTTTTGCAGCGTTCTTCCTGCCTCTGCAGAACCCACGGTTTCTCACAGCAAACGCTGCAAGCTAGCAAACGCTCTATTGATGCGTGGAAATGCTCCACTGATGCGTAAAAGCTTTGACACACGCTAAAGACTTTTTGATGACACCCCCCATCACCCGCCTCCCCTTCTCCCCCGTACCTCCTAGTCCTCGATTCTCTCCTCCCTCTGCATGCACATGACTTCAGATCAATGAAAATCTAGGACATGATATGCAGAATAATTCATTATTAGTAGGCTGCATACATTAGGGAATCAGTGTCAACACGTCTGGTTTGGTTTTGCAAGAATTTCTCGCAAGTGGCGCTTTACCCGTAACTGGGTCAACAATTGAATCATGTCATATGTTTGTTTGCGATCGGGAAAAGCTTTCCTCGCTTTCAATGGTAACAGATCTTTTCTTCTGAAATGGAGTCACCGTGAACGAAACAGCAGCCATGTTATGAAAACATTTTCATAATCCAAAACAAGTGTGACTGCCCGCGTTCAAGCAAACTGGAACCAGAAAAAACACGAAAATAGGATCAGAACGCGTATCTAATACAAGACAAGACAGGCGCAAATTTTCGGCCAATTGACCTTTGTCAAGCGTGAATGTAAGATCACAAACAAACACCAAAATTAGGACAAAAAGACTGAAACTTCCCTGCTGCTTCGTCCAGTGGGAGGAGAGGTAGCGTAAATGTAAGATCACAAACAAACACCAAATAGAAAATTAGGAGAAAAAGACTGAAACTTCCCTGCAGCTTCGTCCAAAGGGAGAACCTCTTCTTCCACTGGACGTTTGTTTGGTGTTTGTGATCTGTTTGTGACCGTGCGTTCGCGCTTGACAAAGGCCGGTTGGCCGAAAATTTGCGCTTGTTTTGTCTTGTTTTGTTGGATACGAGCTTACATTGGTTTTCTTGTTCTTCTGGTTCCTGTTAATTTGTTTGTCATTAAAGTGTTCAGACACCACTTACACCTCCTTTCCTACCCCCCACCCCAGCCTCTGGTTACGTCGTGAGAGACAGCTACGCCAGGATGGCTAAAATAAACAAACACCAAACATGAAATACAACAACATCACGGTATGAAAAATGAGAGGGTCAGAGAGAGAGAGAAGGAGAGAGAGAGAGAGGAGGAGAGAGAGAGGAGAGAGAGAGAGAGAGAGAGAGAGAGACAAACAGACAGAGACACGAGACAGACACAGAAAGAGAGACAGAGGCAGAAAGAGAGACAGAAAGAGACAGACAGACAGAAAGAGCGAGACAGAGACAGAGAGAGAGAGAGAGACTGAGAGAACACGACTGATCTTTTTTCTCTCCCCCCCCCCCCTCTTTTTTTTTGGATATGGATTGATATGAGTGTGGTAATCATCTGAATTGAAAGTTTCGAGATGTAAACACTTGTCCTTATAAAAAGAAAATGCCAGGGACCGCATTACCAAGGTAAGTAAACACAGGTCTGTGTCCTCAGCCGAAAGAGAGGGGAGAAAAAAAAGAGGCCGTCTCCTAATTCCTTGGAGTGAAAATGAAGACGGGGTAGGCGGGACTAGGTATGTAGGGTTAGGGGTGAATGGAAATGTGAGTTGCAGTTAAAGTGAAATACAAGACAGTCTTTTTCTGCTATTTCCTTCAGCTGTCAGATTTGGAGAAAAGCAACAGCTGAAAGGGCTGGTTCCAGCGGCGTTTCTTTTCTTTCTTTCTTTTTAAACCTCTTTTTTTAAGGATCATCGCACTCAGGGAGGTTACCTTTGTGCTCACCTTTTTTTTTTTTTTCCTCCCGTCCCATTTTCTACACCATTTCAATGGCCACAGAAGCTGCCACTGATTTTTTTTTTTTTTTACAATGCGATGATGATAATGTCGATGAGGATGACAATTATGATGCTATGAAGTTCCATCTAGGATTGAGACTGCGTGACAGGGCTGTACTCTACGTTATACTATCATAATATATCCTGGCGTCAACCAGGCCCGAGAGATACAGACCCCTGCGGTGCTGGTGAGAAGATTTGAGCAACACCCTTATTGATGCGTTCGTGAAGTGGATGAGACTCGATTGTTTGGTCCCAAGTCTTCCCTATGAGTCCATAGCACGCCCAACTCTGGGTAGCAGCAGGTTAGAGCCGAAAAATCCCACAATGATATATTTTCTAAGGGACTGATGGGGATTCGAACCCACAACCTTTCAGTCGGTAGTCCGTTGCATCAACCACAACACCACGGCGACTGATTTGATTGATTTGGTTCAGTTTTTCCGTCGGCACCCATCTCAGGTGATATGGCCGACAGGGATAACCATCCCAGGGAAGAGAGGGAAGTGGGACCTACCTAATCCTATACCGACACCACCAGAACATCAATGATGTTAAGATGGGACTGTGAGAAAACCAGTT
>JAPXFY010000020.1:64500422-64505422 GCA_030674185.1 Monoplex corrugatus
GTGGCCTATTTACGCAGCTGTTGTACTTGCTGTTAAGAGGTGTCAACGATCCTAAATACATGTATGAAGGTGTCAACGATCCTAAATACATGTATGGATACCGAAGGGCTTTGGTAGTATTTAACTCTTTGACTCCCACAAGCATTCTTACCAACAAATGCCTATCAATTAACATCAGAAAGAGAGTCCTTGAATGTTATATAGAACCAATACTGTTGTACGAATGCGAGGTGTGGACAGTCAGCAAGCAAAGCCAGAACAAGATTGAGGCAGCCGAGATGTGGTTTCTCAGAAGAATGTTGAAAAATCCATGGACAGCAAAGAAAACAAACGAGATAGTCTTGATGGAGGCAGACACAAGTAGATCACTCATAAGGAAGATTAGGAAAAGACAAGCGACATTTATAGGCCATTTTATGAGGAAGGGGGATTTAGAGCACCTGGTCACAACGGGAAAGCTGGAGGGAAAGAGAGCACCAGGTAGACCCAGGGAGAGAATGCTGGACGGACTTGCAGAGTGGCTGGGGATGAGGAGGGTGGGGGAGATGCTGGGGGCAACGAGAGATAGAGATGGTTGGAAGTCCATGGTCGCCAACGCAATGCAGCAGGGCACCTGATGATGATGATGATGATGACTTCCACACCCTAACAACTATACAAACTCTTTGGCTCTCTCATCTTATCCACTAGCTTCCGGCAGTAAGCTGGTGGACAGGGCGAGAGAATCAAATTTTTGCTTTGCCAGCATGGTTGACAATGCAGATTGCTGGTGGACAGGGTGCGGGAATCAAAGGGTTAACATTGCAGCGTATTTGTGAACAATTGAACACTGGAGTGGCTTACATCAGATTGTTTGTTCGCTATTGTTTATTTATTTGTTCGTAATCGTTTTTGTCTGTTTTCGTTAAATTCTATTTTCACTTTTTGTTCGTAATTGTTTTTGTCTGTTTTCGTTAAATTCTATTTTCACTTTTTGTTCGTAATTGTTTTTGTCTGTTTTCGTTAAATTGTATTTTCACTTTTTGTTCGTAATTGTTTTTGTCTGTTTTCGTTAAATTGTATTTTCACTTTTTGTTCGTAATTATTTTGCCTGTTTTCGTTAAATTCTATTTTCACTTTTTGTTCGTATTTGTTTTTGTCTGTTTTCGTTAAATTCTATTTTCACTTTTTGTTCGTAATTGTTTTTGTCTGTTTTCGTTAAATTCTATTTTCACTTTTTGTTCGTAATTGTTTTTGTCTGTTTTCGTTAAATTCTATTTTCACTTTTTGTTCGTAATTATTTTGCCTGTTTTCTTTCAATTCTAACTTTATCTTTTGTTCGTAATTGTTTGCGTCTGTTTTCTTTATTTAAATTCTTACTTCATTTTCTGTTCGTTATTGTTTTTGCTTGCTTTCTTTAAATTCTAGTTTGTACATGTTTTTTCTGTTGTTGTTTTTTAATTTTAAGTTTATCTTTTGTTCGTAATTGTTTGTGCCTGTTTCCTTTAAATTCTAACTTTATTTTCTGTTCATTGTTTTTGTCTGTTTTCTTTAAATTCTAAGGTTTTTTTGTTTTTTTGTATGTTTGTAATCGTCTTTGCCTGTTTTCTTTAAATTCTAACACTATTTTTTGTTCGTTAATGTTTTTGTCTGTTTTCTTTAAATTCTAACACTATTTTTTGTTCGTTAATGTTTTTGTCTGTTTTCTTTAAATTCTAAAGATGGTACCCAGGAAGGTTCCAAATCGAGTCAGACCTTCCGAATTGCAGCAAGATATTCTGTTTTCCTCGGGCATCGTACCCATAGGGTGTGCTTTTAAAACACGTCGTTCTGAATTCTCAAGATGGACGGGAAAACATAACATAACCATTAACAATCATCATCACCATGTAACAATAACATCTACAATAACTCATCACATGTAAACAATAACATCATCATCATGTGTCTTGCCGCACGGCGTTGCAATCATGGCCCTCCATACGAATCTATCTTTTGTCGCTGCACGTAAATCTACCACCCTTTCCGTCCTCATCCACTGCGTAAAACTGTCCAATATTTTCTCTCTGGGTCCGTTTGGATCTCTTTCTCCCTCCAGCTTTCCTGATGTAACCAGGCGCTCAAAACAACAAGGAAAACCTCACCTTCTTCAACACTACAACCATGAATTATTGCCTATAAGCTTAGGGTGTTCGCAGTTTGTTCAAGGATTTTTCGCACTTGGATAAGCCCATACGACCTTCAACCAAATCTTCCAGTTACACATCTGTCAGACTCCTTGAGCATGCATAAAACCATCTGCGCCGGCTGGGCTTAGAAATGGGATGGAGGTATACGTGCGGATGCTGGGGATGAGAGCAGGGATGAGGGGACCTATGAAACAGTATGCCGACCCCTTAGAATGAAGGAAATGTGAAGACTGGTGGCAAATGAGCGGTTAGTTATACTGCGGGCTGGGGATTTACCACAGACATCGGATGTATACGTCATATGTATGTAGGTATGTATGCATGTATACGCTCAGCGCTTAGATTTGATTTTGTCAAGATTTTGCGCTATATAAATAAAATATATTATTATTTATTATCCTAAGTCCAGGCTCTAGCAAAAAAAACCCGACCAGCTAGCGTGTAAGCTTACTAACAGCAATACCACACACACATACACACACACGCACACACACACACACACACACACACACACGCACGCACACACACGCACGCACACACACACACACACACCACACACATACATACACACACAAACACACACACACTCTCTCTCTCTCCACACGCACACATCCACCACACACACAAACACCACACACACACACAACCACACACACACACACACACACACACACACACACACACCACACACCACACACACACACCCCCCGACACATCTGGTTCTTTCAATATCGCATAAAAGATAAATGCAATTTCGAATTCAAAAGACAAAAAAATTATTCATAATAACGTGTTTTTTAAAAAAATTCAAGAACGCATGCATGTAAAAATACAATACAATTATAACAACAGATTCTCAGCATCTGATGGCAATATTAGAATTTACATTTCACACTTAAAAAAGGCAGTAAAGGAAGAGAAAGAGAAAACAAACAAACAAGCAAACAAACAATAAAACAAACAAACAGTCAAACAACAAACGACAAAAAAGAAAAAAAAAAAAAAAAGGTCTGAAGGAAAGATAGAAAGAAACTTCACCATACAGTTGCATCAAATTTCTATTTTACTGTAATTCCCCTTGACGTATTAATTTCTTATTTACAATTTTCATTTAAATTTATGTACACAACAAACACAGAATTATGCAACAACAGAAACAGAACGATATTACATTTACTATTATACCTAAAAAAACCACGATATTTCCCGGCAATGTACTTTCTATAGCAGTTTTCAAAACGTTTTCAACAAATACATCCAAACTAAAAGCTTCTGAATTTTCTCTTGCATTTCAAAGATTTTTTTTTTCAATACAACACACATAAAATATACGTATAAGCTTCATGGTCGAAAACATTTTCACAATTCAATCAACCGCCACGAAATCGCATCAAAGAGCAATACAACTATGATTCTTTAAATTACATTTGTAATAACGAACGTGTATGTACAAATGTAGTAAAGCTGGATTTTGTTTATTTTTTTAAAAATATATCCTACGTAAATGCACGAAAACAGATTAACTAAGTTAAAAAATTGTCCAAAGCATAACAAACCTGCATCCACTAACACAGTAAAATTGAAACCAGAAAAACACAGTAGGGAAGTTTCAGTCTTTTTCTTCTAATTGTTGTATTTGGTGTATGTTTGTTAGTCATCTTACTTCACGCAAGACAAAGGCCATTTGGCCGAAAATTTGCGCCTGTCTTGTCTGGTTATATCAAATACACGTTCTGATTCTATCTTCGTGTTTTTCTGGTTCCTGTCTGCTTGCACGCGGGCAGTCACACTTGTTTAGGATTACAGTAAAATTGAATATTTACATGATTTTTGAAATAACGAACGTGTCTTCACAAACAGTAAAACTGAAATTTAAAATCATTTTACAAAAAGCAGAAACATAGTAAAAGTGATTTCCTTTTTTTTTTTTAAAACAACGATCACATAAACATAGCGTAGTAGCGATCATGTATGCACACAGTTAAATTGAACTCTTATATATTCTTATATATTCTTGTATGTATGTATGTACACACACACAGACCCTAACAGACATGTAAGAAACAGTAACAAAACGATTTGTAAGACACTTTAAAAAACTGAATTAATACTATTCTTCACATCACCTATTCTTCTGCTTTACCTCCCCTCCCCATCTTCTTTCTATTTCATAATTCTATCATGATTTTTCTGCACGATGAAATTAAAACATAAACGGTCATGATACAACACACATATACACAATAATTACATACACACACACACGCACACATATCCGAAATTTTTTAGAAAACCAAACCAAAATCATAAAGAGAGAGAGAGAGAGAGAGAGAGAGAGAGAGAGAGAGAGAAGAGAGAGAGAGAGAGAGATCCCACGATGTACGCCATACAAGCACAAACACAAACAAAACCCAAAAAACAACAACAAAAAAACAAACAACCAACCAAACAAAAACAACCCCACACAACGTAACACTAACACATCCAAAGCTTCATCAACAATGGTATCGAATACATCACACAGAAACATAACAAGATTCCACTTACATGTTCTCACAGACAGACAAGCAGGCACTGCGCGCGAACCAAGACACTGCCAAACGAACTAACCGGTGGACAGCCGTCACCTTACCCGGAGACCAGCAACGCAACGACTGGCGAACTTCCCAGCCAAACGGGTACCCCAAATCCACCCGACTGATGTCAGGAAATAAGTAAACACGCTTATCCCTGCCGTCTACTTATTGCTTGGCGAGTTTATATAAGCAGCGCACGAGGTAATAGAGGAGGGGGGGGGAGATGGGGGGGTGGGTAGGAAGGAGGGAGAGAGAG
>JAPXFY010000020.1:64522922-64532922 GCA_030674185.1 Monoplex corrugatus
CTAGGTCATTTTCATTTTCTGAAATTAGCACGGTGTCACCTGCGTAATGAATATTATCATTTTTCCTCCAACATTTATCTCAGGTCATTCTTCTAGGTTTCTCATAACGATTTCGCCGTAAAATGAAAACAAACCTGATGACAGAACACAACCCTGCCTGACCCCTCTTCTGATATTTACTAGTGTACTTATCAAATCAAAAACCGTAGCTAATCAGACCAAATTCTAATGACAGAGCCACCACACAGAGCACGGTTTTTGATCTGCTGTATATGGCCTGGTTGTTGCCCTTGTCAATGGTCCAATTGGAAAGACTTAGGAGAGAGGGCGCTCAGTGCCCAGAGTATAGTACCGGCCAGATGACGTCATTCTGGCCAGCTCTTGGGTTTATGTGCAGGCTTAATAAAGCTTGTGCCATGATCACCATACACATGGCACCTGTGACGTTAGTGTATATAGAATTCGTTGCGAGCGCGGAGACGTCGTCTTGAGAAACTGAAACTGAAACTGAAACTGTGATTCCACGCATTCCATTCTGGCACTCCCTACTCTCCATTTGGAAACTGTGTCTTACACGCGTTCACAGCAGCCTGGTGAACCTGTAAACGCCCTACTATACAAGGGTACAAGGCCTTTGACACATTGTGACAGGAAGCACTGTCAGCCACAATGAAGACATTTAACATCCGCATACTCTACATGTCAGGTTAATAAGTTCAAATACCTGGGAACGGTCATTTCATCAGACGGCAGATGCACATCGGAAATAGCTGGCACAATCGGCCAAGCCAAAACAGCATTCAAGAAGATGACAAGCATTCTTACCAACAAATGCCTATCAATTAACATCAGAAAGAGAGTCCTTGAATGTTATATAGAACCAATACTGTTGTACGGATGCGAGGCGTGGACAGTCAGCAAGCAAAGCCAGAGCAAGATCGAGGCAGCCGAGATGTGGTTTCTCAGAAGAATGTTGAGAGTTCCATGGACAGCAAAGAAAACAAACAAGACAGTCTAGATGGAGGCAGACACAAGTAGATCACTCATAAGGAAGATTAGGAAAAGACAGGCAACATTTATAGGCCATTTTATGAGGAAGGGGGATTTGGAGCACCTGGTCACAACGGGAAAGCTGGAGGGAAAGAGAGCACCAGGTAGACCCAGGGAGAGAATGCTGGACGGACTTGTAGAGTGGCTGGGGATAAGGAGGGTGGGGGAGATGCTAGGGGCAACGAGAGATAGAGATGGTTGGAAGTCCATGGTCGCCAACGCCATGCGGCAGGGCACCTGATGAGATGATAATTCTCTACATGTAATAACCAACACTGCCCAGCAACTACACTCCACAGTAACCAGGGTCGATATTTACACAGGGTAGGCCTACTTGCTTTTGGAGAGTGGTTCCATATTTCGGTTAGAGTTCGTCAGAGAAGCCGTCTGTCTTCCAACACTTTTGACCATATTTCCTGGAACAACATGATGACTCACGCACTTCCAGATCATATCAGCATTATCAGTATTGAAGGAACCGTAGTTTCAGTTTCAGTTTCTCAAGACGACGTCTCCGCGCTCGAAACGAATTCCATATGCACTAACGTCACAGGTGCCACGTGTATGGTGATCATGGCACAAGCCTTAAGCCTGCACACAAACCCATGAGCTGGCCAGGTCCTGAGGCCCTACCTAGCCTATGTTTTACCTAATCTATATTTTATACTAGTATTTTATCAGCCATTTACTGGAATAATCTTGGTTACACGCAGATGACTGTGTATCTGCGTGTCTTACCTTCAAAACAAAAAGAAAAAAGGAATATAATATATAAAGTAAATAAATAATTTAAGTTCTGAATCACAACACAACTAGCTATTCTGTATAAACTCGTCTCACATGACAGAAAGACTCCCCCCCCCCCCCCCCCCAGTCAATGCACAAATGCACAGCTGTCTATCAACTAGGTGAAGACTGTATTTTCTTAATTATAGATAGGTATGTAAGCAAGTGAGTAAGTATGTAAGTAAGAAAGTGAGTAAATAAGTTCAGTTCAGTTCATATTGCTTATAGCCCAGCCGACTACTAGAGCCATATCAGGGCTCACACCACGTCAAAAATGACGACCCGTTAAGCATAAGTAAGTAAGTAAGAAAGTGCGTAAGTGAGTGAGTGAGTGAGTGAGTGAGTGAGTAAGCAAGTAAGTAAGCAAGTCAGTAAGTAAAGTAAGTAAGTAGTAAGTAAGTAAGTATATGTAAGTAACTAACTAACTAAGAAAGTAAGTAACTAACTAAGACGTAAGTAAGTAGGTGACCAAAATAAATACAAAATTAAAGTTATGTAGATAAATAAACAGGTAAAAAATAACAAGCCTTCCCTTCGCAAACCACACTGATGGCCTGGCAGGCATAGAGAAAGAGGTCGCTAAGTTTGTCAAAAGACTACACGAAACATCAACACGTTATGGCTTGGAAATCAGCGCCACGAGGACCACGCTGATGGCCAGCCATAATACCACCACCAACATCATCATCATCATCATCATCATCATCGTCATCGTCATCGTCATCATGTGCCCTGCCGCATGGCGTTGGCGATCATGGCCCTCCATATGCATCAATCCTTTGTCGCTGAAAGTACATCTCCCACCCTCTCCGTCTTCAGCCACCCTGCAAGTCTGTCCAATACCTTCTCCCTGGGTCTACCTGGCGCTCTCTTTCCCTCCAGCTTTCCTGTTGCGACCAGGCGCTCTCTTTTCCTCTACCTTTCCTGTTGTGACCAGGTGCTCTAATTCCCATTTTCTCATAAAATGTCCTATAAGTGTTGCTTGTCTTTTCCTAATCTTATTTATCAATGATCTTCTTGTGTCTGTCTCCTTCAAGACTGTCTCGTTACGCCACCATCACGACTGATACAACTGTCCAAGGACTGAAGCTAAACACTGATCAACAATTCACTTACCCCGGGTCCATCAACAGCTGAGAGGGATCCACACCAGAAATCCTCCCAAGGTCAGCAAAGACAACATCAGCACTGTCCAGGCTGAAACATGTATGGAAGGAGAAGAACACCTCATGAACCACCTGATCAGGCTCTTTCTGTACGCATGTGAGGAACTGTTGAGGAAAGACACGGAGGGGAACACACACGCACACACACACACACACACACACACACACACACACACACACACATACATACATACATACAGACATACATACAGACAGACAGAGAGACAGACAACAGAGAGAGCGAGGGAGAGAGACAGAGAGAGGACAGACTGACGGACAGACAGAGACAGAGACAGACAGACAGACAGACAGACAGACAGACAGGCAGACTGACAGACAGACAGACAGACAGACTGAGCCACCCTCTCATCGTCAAGAAACAATTATGTTTTTTTCACTGGAGAGTGAAAAACGAAAAGCCACTGGATCAACTAAACAGCCGATTAACTTTGCGGGCCAGAAAGCATTTTGCCGGGAGCAAGGTGAACGAGTGCGCACTCGCGCGCTCGCTGCTCACATACATACACACCCATACACACGTATGTTGTTTCCTCGAAAGATCAAGTTCCTGGTAGATTTCCATAGGCAAAAGTCCACCTGAGAAAGGTCCCTTCGGTCGAATATTTTAGTTCCGGGACATTACACCCAAACTTTCTCTTGCCTCTGAGGGCGTTATACTTACCACCACCTATGGGCCCTCTTTTTTTTAAATGATATGATTTTCTTTCGGTCAACAAACTGACTGACCCCAAAAGAATAAGGTCAAAGTACCGGAAAGACCCTTAACTCTGAGGTCGTATGGGGAATGAGGTGGTAGGAAACATAACTTTTACTCGGGACTAGCACTGTGAGGGCAATGCTCATTTCGTTTTTATGTTTGTAGTATAGATTATATGTTATTGTTACTCTTCGATTTTCTTTGTATATTTATCTGATATTGTCGATGTATTGATTCGTTTTCTCTGAGTATTTTCAGTGTTATACAGACATGCAGATTAGCAGAGGGCAGTTTGAAAAATGGCTTCCGTTTAGACAATAATTTCTACTGTTGGAAAATACAGAATAATAATAATAATAATACCTAGGACTTATAAAGCGCACTAAGCCACTGGATCTAGGCGCTGGGGAATGGGAGATATAATAGGAAGTCAGTAAATACAAGACTACACAACAACTTACACATCATCAAATGACAATCAAATACATACATACATCATAATCACATAACATAATGATTTACCTTCGCAATCTTCAAAATATGCATACCACGCAATTCAATCAAATATCAGATTCATTCCAATTAAACACTTTTCACTCAGTTACTCCATATAAACTATTATTCCACCCCTTCCCTACTACCCCCCACCCCTACGCGCATACACAAAATCCAATTACACATATCAGCCAGCCGACAAGGTGATGTGGGGAAAAGTGATCAGATGTCGAAATACTGCTGGAAAAGGTGTGTTTTCAAGTTTGACTTGAAAGAAGAAATGGACGGAGAGTGGCGTAATTTCTTGGGAAGAGAGTTCCAAAACTGGGGACCGAAATGCGAAAGTGAGCGAAAGCCTTGAGATTTGCGGTTATACTGTATCTGCCTGAGGAGTCTTGAATCAGAGGAGGAGCGGAGAGACCGAGATGGAGTATACAAGTGCAGAATATCAGAAATATACTCAGGAGCAGAACCAGAGATAGAATTGAAGCAGATGCAAGCAGTCTTGTACTTAATTCTCTGAGATATTGGTAACCAGTGCAGTTGGTGAAGCAAAGGAGTGCAAGGTTGTTGACGGGATGCCTTAAGAATAAGGCGTGCAGCTGAATTTTGAACTTTCTGCATAGGATAGAGAACAGTGTTCGGGCAGCCCATGAGGAGAGAGTTACAGTAGTCAAGTCTTGACAGAATACAGGAAGTGACAAGAATCTTGGTGGCATCTACACTGAGAAAGTTTCTGATAGATCCAATCCTTTTCAATTCAAAATAAGAAAGCTGGCAGACTTTGGAAACGTGATCTTTCATGGAGAGAGAAGAGTCAAGAATGAAACCTAAGTTCCTAGCTTTTGGACAGAAAGAGATGTCAGAAGAGCCAACAGTGATAGAAGTTGGAAGTGGAGGATTATAGTCTGAAGAACCAGAAAACAGAAGAGCTTCAGTCTTACTGTCATTAAGTTTTAACATGTTGTCAGTCATCCATGTCTTTACATCATCCGTGCATGTCTGTAGTGTCTGTATGGTACTGTCAATGTCTGCAGGTTTGCAAGCCTGTTGAAGCTGTGTGTCGTCTGCAAAAAGCTGGTGACTAACTCCATGGCGCTCAATGACCTCAGACAGGGGGGTGGTATACAAGACAAACAGAACTGGCCCTAGCACCGAGCCTTGCGGAACACCAAAATCAAGAGGAAGTGATAAAGAATTATGACCATCGACCGATACATACTGTTTTCGATCCAGCAGATACGAATGAAACCACTGCAGAATAGCAAGGACTAGCTGCCAGACAGAACAACCAGGACCTAGTGTTACTAGCCTACAGAAATATTTTTTTCAAATTTTCAAATTTAAAGTTTCCCTCACCGCCTTAGCCCTCCTACCCTGAACAAAAGTTGGGTACCCAAGCACGGCTGGGTGGACTGAAGCGTTGTATGGAACCCGTAAAACAAACAAACAAACAAACAAACGAAGAAAATCAACACAAACACATTCACATTTCATTTATTCCTTCCTTCTTTGATTTTCTTCTAATATTCCATTTTATTTATTTATTTATTTATTTACACCTTTCTTTTTCATTTCAAGCATTCTGATTCTTCTCGGATGCAGGTGCAGGCGCTGGATGCTGCGGCTGCACAAGTCTGCAGTTAACAAGAAACACCATGAGTGTGCGGATGGGACCCGGAGTATCAATGCCTCACCGCTCTCGGGACACTCACCTCCCAAGCTCCCGACGCCAATCGACAGTCATTTCTTCAAACAAAGCGGGGGGGGGGGGGGGCGCTGTCCATGCGCTGCATTACCCACCCGGACCCAGCCGTCAGTCACCCCGCTCACAAACCGAATGACAAGGTGGGGAGATGACAAGCCCCGGGACATAGCCACACAACGCGCACCAACCAGGTCCAATCCAACTTATGGACCAAGAGAGAATGGAAGACCCCTCTCTCTCGCCCCACTCTGGTCTTCATCTCTCTTTCGGGCAGCCCGCCCTGCCACCAGCTCGCATAGCTGTCAGCACCTCTCCCCTTACTGTGGCTGCACCACAGACATCTAAATATATATTCAGGATGTCTGTGGGCTGCATAGTTTGCATACTCCATCTTCAGTGAACATTCATGTGTGGGTGTCTATAATCTAAACTGATAACTCTTTACCAGTCTGTGGGTCCCAATAGCTCAGCTTGGTTTGAGCGTCGGATTCACATGCAAATAAATGTGGGTTCGAATCCCGGGACGCGCTACATTAAAACTGGCCTTCTCACCGTCTCATCTTAACATCATTGTTGATCTGGTGGTGTCAGTATAGAATTAGATAAGTCCCCCTTCCCCAAAATTCCCTGGGATGGTTATCCCCGTCGGCCATATCACCTGAGGTGGGGGTGTCGACGTAAAAACTGAACCAAATCAATCAATATACCAGTCTGTATGGCAGAAAGGAGATCATCCACGTTCACAAGGAGGAGATAATAGGTCTAAGACTAATGCCATATAATCATCGTGGGTTATCCCGCCTGTCCACTGCCAGGAAGACCCGTGCCAGAATCCCCCCTAAGCAGAGTTATCACCCATACAGTTGATCGTTTCAAGAAATTCATCACGCAAACCTGTTAGTCGTGTTACTGTCAATTGTAACGTCTCATTTCCGTTCCATCTATCAACTTCAAATTGCAAAGGATTTATTTCTAAATTCTTTTTTTTTTAAAACAAAGAAACTCAAGCATACTCAAAAATATGGCAGACCTAACACTGAAAACAACAGTAATATCATATAATCTATAGCACAATCTCTAGCATAATCTCCGACCTTGATCGAGCGCCTGTTGGGAATGGTGAACCTTGTTTACTCAGTCAGCACACTTCACTTCTTCAACTCACTTGATCAAGCGCCTGTGGGGAGCGGTGACCCTTGTCCTCACAAAAGCACCACTACGTCTTCACCTAAAGCTGGCTTTCAAATTCTGTCCATTCAACGTCCTCTTGCTACCACCATCGATTCTCTTCCTCCCCCCCCCCCCCCGACCTCCACCTTGAGTCCCACCCGCCCTCCCTGTCCCTAACTGACCCCCACACCGACCTCCACGGTGCAGGTTACCTACCACAGTTACCTACCGTGCTGCTATTTACTTTCCCGCCATCCCGCGTTTCCACGGCGACAAATACGTCACCGGTACTGGTTATGGTGTACTTATGGTGTCCAGAAGAAACGTCGTCTTTTAATAATAATAATAACAATAACAATAACAATAATAATAATAATAATAATAATAATAATAATAATAATATAAACAAAATATATACATACATAATATATATATGGTCGACTGTTGTGGTCGATAAAGTCAAGTCCAGTACTTTGGCGCTAGGTGCTATGTGCATAATTATGTAAGTTGCTGTTGTTTGCGCAGAGCCTCAGCAACTCTCTCCACCTGCCGCCACAAATCCAGGGCAAACCGAGGTAAGACAGCTGACAACAATAATAATAATAATAATAATAATAATAATAATAATAATAATAAATTAATAATGATAATAATAATAATTCCATTCATATATTACATAGCAGAAACATTCCATGTCAAATATGTTTTTTACTGCTGGTTCTCTTTCACACTGGGAAAAAAAAATTGGTGGAGAGGGCCGTCATGTCAATTCTTATTTTTATTGTTGCTTAAAGCCCAGCCGACTGCGTAGAGCCACATCAGGGCTATAACCGTTACAACACACACACACACACACACACAGACACACACAACACACAGAACACACACACAATGAATTAATGTTAAAAACAACGTTAAAAGCTGAATTGGAATTTTTTTTGCAATTTTCACGTTTCATCTGCTTTTCTGTGCGTCCAGGCTTCACGGACATATAGCATCACTGGCCAGATCAGACATCCGAATATTGTGATCTTAAGGCTATTGGCACGCTTCTGTCTTTCCAAATGTTACTGAACAAGATCATATTCTGTTTTGCCATTACTCTTCTCAATGCCTATTAAAGATAAATCTTATAACATAAAGAAAGTTGAAAAATTCTTATTTTCTCTTTTAAGGCAGAAATTCGCGGTTTCCCCTTGGACAAACTAATAGGCAATCATACAAATTACTGGTTTGGTTTGGTTTGGTTTTTACGTCAGCATCGACCTCAGGTGAAATGGCCGACAGGGATGCCCATCCCACGGAAGTGGGGGAAGGCGGACTTAACTAATTCCTATACTGACACCACCAGAACAACAATGATGTTAAGATGGGACAGTGAGAAGACCAGTTTTTAACCCTTTGACTCACGCACCCTGTCCACCAGCACCCTGCATTGTTAACCGTGCTAGCAAAGCAAAAGCTTAACCCTTTGACTCCCTCATCCTATCCACCAGCAGAAGAAGCTGGTCGACAGGGTGAGGGAGTCAAAGGGTTACGTTTTTGCAGTTAGTGGACAGAGTGCAGGAGTAATATGTGAGTGAAAGGGTTAAGTTTTTGCAGTTGGTGGACAGGGCGCAGGAGTCAAAGGGTTAATTAATGTAGCGCACACACCCCGGGGGACTCAAAACAAATTACTGAACTGCCCGTGAGATTAACCCCTTCCCATCTTAGACTCGTGTTGAAGGTGTTCTTCGTCCTGAGTTTTGGTCAGAGATGTTGTAACAGTGGGTCCGGGTCAAGGCCACAAGCCTTGACCCGGACCCACTGTTACAACATCTCACACCGGCCGGTGTCAAGGCTGTCCATTTTGTGAGAAACAACTTCTCTTTATTTCCGCTCTAATTCCACACAACACATCAAACAGATGACCCATAAGCTGGTCGTTAAGGGACGTTACGCTTCGTTTGTTTACTTTCGTCCCCCTCCCCTCTCCCTTCCCCGCCCCTCTCTCTCCTCCTCCTCCTCCCTCTCTCTCTCTCTCACTCAGTCATTTTCTGATGCTCTCTCCGTGTGTGTGTGTGTGTGTGTGTGTGTGTGTGTGCGTGTCTATGTGTGTGTGTGTGAGTGTGCGTGCGTGTGTGGTGAGTGTGTGTGTGTGTGTGGTGTGTGTGTGTGTGTGAGTGAGTGTGTAGTATGTGTGTGTGTTATGTGTGTGTCGTGTCTATGTGTGTGTGTCTGTGGTGTGTGTGTGTTGTGTGTGTGTGTGGTGTGTCTGTGTGTGTGTGTGTGTGTGTGTGTGTGCAAATTAACACTTCATCTTAAGGTGACGCCAAACAAAGACAGACTATGAGAAATGACGCTGTTTTCCAACAGTAGAAGTTATTTGCTAGAAGCCATTTTTTTGAATTTACCCGTTGCTAACCAACATGTCTCCCAAGAACTAGAAAGAGAGAGAGAGAAGACAGACAGACAGAGAAGAGAGAGAGAAGACAGACAGAGACAGAAGAGAGAGAAGACAGACAGAGCAGAGAGACGAGACGAGAGAGAGAGAGACAGAAGACAGAGACAGAGAGAGGACAGAGAGAAAGAGAAAGAAAGACAGAGACAGAGAAGAGAGAGACAGAAGAGAAAGAGAGAGAGAGAGACAGAGAGAGAGAGAGAGACAGACAGAGAGGGGGAGGGCAGGAAAGAGAGCAGAAGAAGAAGAAGAAGAATAAAGAAGATAAAGAGAAAAAGAAGGAAAGGAAGCCAAATTCTGGGACCATCTTCTTATCAATAAACAGCCTTGATCTCCTAATCAATAAACGGCCTTGAAGAGCATGTTATCTTCCCAAGTGTGCGTTTTCCGTCAGTGGTGAAATCAAGGTCTGACTCAGCCACCATCACACAGCCACTGGGCATCCACGTGATCCCGCTACAAATCAC
>JAPXFY010000020.1:64537922-64542922 GCA_030674185.1 Monoplex corrugatus
ACGCCCCCAGCTGAAATCTGTAAGTTTCCGTTTGGTGTCCGTTTCATTGTTTACTTTTTCTCGCCCTCGCCAAATCGCTGTCTCGCCGCTTGAGTGCAAGCATACTCGCGAATGAGAAACGGACCTCTGGTCAGACTAATTCCAATTGTAATCCGACTGCAAAACTTTATAGGTTCAACTCTCTCTCTCTCTCCTCTCCCCACCCCTCTCTCTCTCTCTCTCCCACCACTCTCTCTCTCTCTCCTCCCCACCTCTCTCCTCTCCCCACCTCTCTCTCTCTCCCCACCTCTCTCTCTCTCCCCACCTCTCTCTCTCCTCTCCCCCACTCTCTCTCCTCTCCCCACCTCTCCCCACCTCTCTCTCTCTCTCCCACACCTCTCTCTCTCCACCTCTCTCTCTCTCAACACCTCTCCTCTCTCTCTCCCCACCTCTCCCTCTCCCCACCTCTCTCTCCAACACCTCTCTCTCTCCCCACCTCTCTCTCAACACCTCTCTCTCTCCCCCCTCTCTCTCTCTCCCCACCTCTCTCTCCCCACCTCTCTCTCTCCCCACCTCTCTCTCCCCACCCTCTCTCTCCCCCACCTCTCTCTCTCAACACCTCTTTCTCCCCCACCTCTCTCTCCTCTCCCCACCTCTCTCCCCACTCTCTCTCCTCTCCACCTCTCTCTCTCACACCTCTCTCCCCACCTCACCTCTCTCTCCCCCTCTCTCTCCCTCTCTCCCCACCTCTCTCTCTCCCCACCTCTCTCTCTCTCCCCACCTCTCTCTCTCCCACCTCTCTCTCTCCACCACCTCTCTCACCCCTCTCACTCTCTCCCCACCTCTCTCTCTCTCCAACACCTCTCTCTCTCTCCAACACCTCTCTCTCTCCCCACCTCTCTCTCCCCACCCCTCTCTCTCTCCCACCTCTCTCTCCCACCTCTCTCTCTCCCCACCTCTCTCCCCCACCTCTCTCTCTCAACACATCTCTCTCCACCTCTCTCCCCACCTCTCTCCTCTCTCAACACCTCTCTCTCACACCACCTCTCTCTCCACACCTCCCCCTCTCTCACTCTCCCACCTCTCTCTCCCACACTCTCTTCTCTCACTCTCTCTCTCACACCTCTCTCTCACCTCTCCCCTCTCCCACCTCTCTCTCTCTCAACCCCCTCTCTCCTCCTCTCCTTTTCACACCTCTCCCCTCTCAACCCTCTCTCTCTTACACCTCTCTCTCTCACACCTCTCTCTCTCTCAACACCTCTCTCTCTCCCACCTCTCTCTCTCTCTCAACACCTCTTCTCTCTCACACCTCTCTCTCTCACACCTCTCTCTCAACACTCTCTCTCTCTCACACCTCTCTCCTCTCAACACCTCTCCTCCTCTCTCTCACACCCCCTCTCTCAACACCTCTCTCTCTCTCACACCTCTCTCTCTCACACCTCTCTCTCTCTCAACACTCTCTCTCTCAACACCTCTCTCCTCTCAACACCCTCTCTCTCCTCTCCCAACCTCTCTCTCTCAACACCTCTCTCTCTCAACACCTCTCTCAACTCTCCACACACTCTCTCTTCTCTCACCTCTCTCTCTCAAACCCTTTCTCTCTTCAACACCTACTCTCTTCTCTCAACACCTCTCTCTCTCAACACCTCACAACCCACAGCACGTCCAACTCTTGTTTGTGAGTGTGTGTGTGTGTGTGTGTGTGTGTGTGTGTGTGTGTGTGTGTGTGTGTGTGTGTGTGTGTTGATGTGTGTGTGTGTGTTGTGTGTGGTTGTGTGTGTGTAGTGTGTGTGTGTTGTGTGTGTGTGTGTGTGTGTGTGTGTGTGTGTGTGTGTAGTGTGTGGTGCGTGTATGTGTGTTGTGTGTAAGTGTGTGAGTGTGTGTCTGTGTGTAATATTGTGTTGTTGTGTGTGTGTTGTGTGTGTACATGTGTGTGTTATGTGTAAGTGTGTGTAAGTGTGTGTGTGTATGTGTGTGCGCGCGCACGCGCGAAGTGATGTGCATTTATTCTTTGTTGTCTTCTGTGTCCACTTAACAAAGTCCAGTTGGCCGAAAATTTGTGCCTGTCTTGTTTTGTTATATTAAATACACGTTCTATTTCCATTTTTGTGTTTTCATAGGTTCCCCTAATCTTAGTGCCAGTTTGCCAGTCGATGATGGAGATACGCCTACAGTCTTTACAAAACTGCAACATTTTTACATCATCATCATCATCATCAAGTGCCCTGCCACATGGCGTTGGCGATCATGGCCCTCCATATGCATCTATCCCTTGTTGCCGCAAGCACATCTTCCACCCTCTCCGTTCTCAGCCACTCTGCAAATCCGTCCAATATTTTTTTTCCCTGGGTGCTCTCTTTTCCCTCCAGCTTTCCTGTTGTGACCAGGTGCTCTAATTCCCCTTTCTTCATATAAAATGGCCTATAAATGTTGCCTGTCATTTTTACATGTAAGCGCAAAACAAGGAAAATTTGCGCTTTGTCTCTTTTAAACTGCATGCATACACAATCACATTTGTTATTTGTTCCTGACGTTCCACGTTTCACCTTCCAGATTCTCACGTTCTGGCATGCGCATGCATGCATGACTCATCTACCAGAACCATTAACATCTGTGAAGAACCAGCACCCACAGACTGATTAACACCGCCCCCCTCCGCCCCCCATAACACCCTCCCTGCGAAAAGCTATCATCTCACTCCTTTCGTGACTTCAAGGTTACGGGACAACCTTGACCTTTGCCATATATAAATCAAGTCCCGTCACTCTTAAGTAACAGCGTGGTCAGTGCATGATGATTACCTAACAGTGCTTTCAGAGGGGGGGGGGGGGGGGCGGGGAAAAAGCACAGTCATAGAGTTTATTTGTTTATATATTTTTGCAATGGGAACACTGAGCACCAACAGCCAAAAAATTATTATTCTTCATTACCGCACGAAGTCTTTTAATTAAAACACAACAACAGATGTTGGGGAGGGGAAGGGTTACCCAGTTGATAAGGGCACAGTAATTACTATACTGTTTGTTGGTAACGTCGCGACGAGTGCAAATTGAAAAGCCTGCCAATTACATAAGTGGAACCAGAAGAACAAGAAAACCAATGTAAGCGCGTATTTAACAAAACAAGACAAAACAAGCGCAAATTTTCGGCCAACCGGCCTTTGTCAAGCGCGAACGCACGGTCACAAACAGATCACAAACACCAAACAATGGATAATAAAAACAGGACTAAAAACTTCATAAATTACATAAGTATTCCAGTTTGATGTTACACATTTTGTCCGCGTTGCCTTTCCTCCCTGTTTGCTCGTGTGTGTGTGTGTGTGTGTGTGTGTGTGTGCGTGCGTGCGTGCGTGCGTGCGTGCGTGCGTGCGTGTGTGTATGTGTGTGTGTGTGTTTGGGAGGGGGAGGGAGGTTTGTCATTTGTAATGGGGCGGGGGGAGGGGGGAAGGGGTTCGGTTAGTAGGAAATTTCTGTTTATTTCTTTCCGTGAAATTTTTTTTTTCATAGCTCTTGTCTTCATCTGCGTGTTTTTTTCCGGATGCGTATGTATATATATACGTCCTCGTTGTTTTGCCCAAGCTATGCAGTTATTGTATTGATACGCAGTCTGCATAGTCCCTCTTCAGAGGGTTGCTTTGTCACTGATGAAGGGAGTCGTACTCGTTTTTCAGGGACTGTATTCTGAGTTCCATGGACAGCAAAGAAAACAAACGAGGCAGTCTTGATGGAGGCAGACACAAGTAGATCACTCATAAGGAAGATTAGGAAAAGACAAGCAACATTTATAGGCCATTTTGTGAGGAAGGGGGATTTGGAGCAGCTGCTCGCGGCGGGAGGGCTGGAGGGAAAGAGAGCACCGGGTAGACCCAGGGAGAGAATGCTGGACGGACTTGCAGAGTGGCTGGGGATGAGGAGGGTGGGGGAGATGCTAGGGGCAACGAGAGATAGAGATGGTTGGAAGTCCATGGTCGCCAACGCCATGCGGCAGGGGACCTGATGATGATGATGATGATGTACATATACGTCCTCGTTGTTTTGCCCAAGATATGCAGTTATTGTATTGATACGCAGTCTGCATAGTCCCTCTTCAGAGTGTTGCTTTGTCACTGATGAAGGGAGTCACACTCGTTTTTCAGGGGACTGTACTCTTGAGGCACCGACCGCTGACATGACTTGGAGAGGATATAACGTGCATGAAGACATCGGCTTCAGCTTCAGTTTCAGTTTCTTAAGATTGAAGCCTCCAGGCTCGGAACGAATTCCATAAGGAACCAGAGGAACAAGTAAACCAAAAAGGACGCGTATTCAATCAACAAGACAAGACAAGCACAAATTTTCGGTCAACCGGCCTTTGTCAAGCGCGAATGCACGGTCACAAAGAAGACACCAAACAACGGATAATAACAAAAAGACTAAAACTTCCCTGCCACCTCGTCAAGTGGGTCCCTGGTCCCTTTTTATCCACTGGACGAGGTGGCAGGGAAGTTTTAGTCTTTTTGTTATTATCCGGTGTTTGGTGTCTGTTTGTGACCGTGCATTCGCGCTTGACAAAGGCCGGTTGGCCGAAAATATGCGCTTGTCTTGTCTTGTTGACTGAATACGCGTCCTTTTTGGTTTACTTGTTCCTCTGGTTCCTGTTTGCTTGGACGCGGGCAGTCGCACTTATTTTGGATCTGGAATTCCATAAGGTCACCGTTCTTTTCTGGTCCTTACAACTGGAACGATCTTCCTCCGTCTATTCGACAGTCACAAACACTGTGCTCCTTCACGTCTAGCTTGAAGACATAGACAAATCTACCATTTTGTCCAGCAGTAATTTCCCCCTCTCCATATTCACTTTTCTGTCCATTCCCCTCCTGTGTCTCCCCCCCCCCCCCCCCACCCCCTCCAGTTAGCGTGTGTTTCGTGCCCTGAAGTTTTTGGTCGTTGTTGGGTGATTGTTTTGGTGAATGGTGAGAGTGCCCGCTTTGGTTTGGTTCTTGTACCAAGATTTGACGCCTTACATATGTCATTATTATC
>JAPXFY010000020.1:64545422-64552922 GCA_030674185.1 Monoplex corrugatus
TCATTTTCAGTGATGGAAAAACGAAAAAACAAACAAACCAATCACACACACACACACACACACACACACACACACACACACACACACGCGCGCGCGCGCGCGCCACACACACACACACACACACACACACACACACACAAACACACACACACACACACACACACACACACAAAACATAAAAAAAGGACTGAATGAAAATATAACCAACCACAAACTTAAACTTATCTTTACCAACGTTTTAACCCTTTGACTCCCGCACACTGTCCTTCAGCATACTGCATTGTCAACCATGCTAACAAAGCAAAAACTTAACCCTTCGACTCCCACGCCCTATCCACCAGCTTCCACAGGAAGCTGGTGGATAGGGTGAGGGAGTCAAAAGATTAACTTTCTGCAATTGGTGGACAGTGTGTGGGAGGTCAAAGGATTAACCCCTCGACTCCCGCGCCCTATCCACCAACCACAAAAACTAAAAACACCAACAACAAAACCTCAAGGCAGACCATATAGGATGCTGGTGGACAGGGTGCAGGAACCAAAGGGTTAAAATGGTCAAGGAACAAGCCAACATTGTTTAGGTTGCAAGCTGGGTCTGAACTCAAGACACAAAATCTGGAGTTCACAGCTGTTATCAAACGAGTTTGGAGTTTGTTCAAGAAGGATTCATCACTCTCGGACAATTCCATATGTGCTCCACCCATATCTGCCAACAATTATCTGGCAGATTCCCTGAGCCTGCGCAAAACCCTATGTGCTGGCAAGGTCTTGAAATTGGGGAGGAGGGGGAGGACTTTTGAAACACTATACCGACATCACTAGAATGATGGAAACATTAAGATGGGCAGCGGACGTGCCAGTGGACCTATGAAACACTAAGCTGACACCACTAGAATGATGGAAACATTAAGATGGGCAGCGGACGGGCCAGTGGACCTATGAAACACTAAGCTGACACCACCAGAATGATGGAAACATTAAGATGGGCAGCGGACGGGCCAGTGGACCTATGAAACACTAAGCTGACACCACCAGAACGATGGAAACATTAAGATGGGCAGCCAACAGGCCAGTGGACCTATGAAACAGTAAGCTGACACCACCAGAACGATGGAAACATTAAGATGGGCAGCGGACGGGTCAGGTTTTAATGTTGCAGGCTGGGGTTGAACTCGAGATATCAGACCTGGAGTCCACGGCTCTATCAAAAGAACCAACCAGCCCGTGTGTGATAGGCTGATACAACAGCAGTATAAAATATAGACTAGGTAAAACATGGTCTAGATAGGGCCTCAGGATCTGGCCAGCTCATGGGTTTATGTGCAGGCGTAAGGCTTGTGCCATAAGCACCATACACAAGGCACCTGTGACGTTAGTGCATATGGAATTCGTTCCGAGCGCGGAGACGTCATCTTGAGAAATTGTAAAAGAAACTGAAACTCAGGACCTGGCCAGTTCATGGGTTTATGAGCGCCTAGGCTTAATTTAAGGCATGTGACATGGTCACCGTACACACGGCACCTGTGACGTTAGTGCATATGGAATTCGTTCCGAGCGCGTAGATGTCATCTTGAGAAACTAAAACTGACAACAACAACAACAACAACAAAAATCAAACGCGCCAGATGGAGGGCTGTGTAATGAGAGCTACAGCAATGCTGGGGGTGGGTGATGGGGGGTGAAGATGGGAGTGGGAGAGTGAGGTGGGGGTGTGTGAGTAACCAGGACGGCATGTGAACACGATACAAACTACTATTATTTGCAGGCCAGTGGGCAAACGAGCAATCAGTCGGTTCACAAGGCGACCGCGTGATCACAGATGACTCTGCTATGAACCTGTCTTGACCCGACCCGACCCGAAATGACCTGACTTGACCTTTCCATGGAGCACGTGGTCATGCGGCTGGCTTTGTCGACCTTGACATGACGATGCTGCCTGTCTCGGCTCATTTCATTGGCTGGCGGGAGGGTCACGTTTGTTCTTCTCGTTGGATATCTATATATATTTAGCCTAATATGGTTTTTCTGTGCTAGTCCAATTATTTTAAAGAGCGGATTTCGTCATTTACTTTTTAGAAATTGGAGGGTCGTGTGCATTGGTTTTTTTTGTTTGATTGTTTGTGAAATATTTATTCATGTATGTGTTTATGAGGTCATTGAGGTATGTGTTTATGAGGTATGTGTTTATGAGGTCATTGCCGATTTTATCGCTGATGAGCACGTTGACATTGCTTTTATTACAGAGACATGGCTTAACCCCCTTGGTCATGAACCTATACATGCTAGCCTCACTCCGAGTGGTTACAGGCTTGCTTCTTTCCATCGCTCATCTCGAGGTGGCGGTATCGCCATCCTCTACAACGACTCACTCCATTCCCGCCTATCTTTCTCGCAGTCTCTGCCTTTCTCCCATCCTTCTTTCGAGCACGTTGAAGTATCCTTCCAATCCACCCCTCACCCCATCACCTTCTCCTGTATCTATCGACCTCCACCTAGCTCTGCCAACAAACTCACCACATCCACGTTTCTCTCTGACTTTGACCAACTGCTTGACCACTACTGCCTCTTACCTGGAAATCTCATCATTCTAGGTGACATCAATGTCCACTATGACAACACTCACCGTTATGACACAAGACATATCATCGACTCTCTGTCCAATCACAATATGACTCAACACATTTCTGAACCAACCCATCAAAAAGGTCACATTCTTGACTGGATCATTTCTCGTGATCACCACAATTCAGCTACTAACAACTGCTTAGTTCTTTCTACCCGTCTAACTTCAGCCCTTCCATCTGACCACTCTGCAATTCTCTGTTCTCTTGACATTTCTCCTCCTTCCCATACCACGCGCACAGTGACTCGACGCAATCTCAAATCTATCGACCTCTCCACATTTTCATCTGATGCCTCCCGTCTCCTTTCTGAAAAGTCACATAACCTTGCCGATGAATTCTATACTACTCTCCACCATCTTCTGGACACTCATGCTCCAGCCACAACCCGTCTTTTACCTGACCGCCCCCCTACCCCCTGGCTCACTCATGAGATTGCCTGTGCAAAACGTGCCCGCCGCAGAGCTGAGCGCCGCTGGCGCAAATCCAAACTCACTGTACACAGGCAACTTTTCCAAGCCTCTAAAACAAAAGTATCCACCCTCATTGCATCTGCAAAAACAAGCTATTTCCAAACCAAAATCCTGAATGCCTCTTCTTCAAAAGAACTCTTTACAACCATGAATCATCTCCTTGGCACACGAAAAGACTTACCTCTCCCAACAAAACATACAAATGAAGAACTCCCATCTGTATTCTCTAAGTATTTCACCACCAAAATACAAACTCTTCGTGACAGGCTTGACAGGACACCCTGTCAACCATGCCCACCTGACCCTTCCTTCTCTGGCACACCTCTCACTACTTTTACCCCAGTCTCACAAGAAGAAATTTTCAACACAATCAGATCCATGTCGTTCAAAACCTGCGAACTGGATCCTCTTCCAGGTTCTCTCTACTCCGATTGTCTCCCTACTCTCCTCCCATTCATCACTGACATCATCAACACTTCTTTTCAAACTGGAACTGTCCCAGATTTTTTCAAGTCTGCTATTGTTCACCCTCTCCTCAAGAAACACAATTTAGACCCAAATGAACTGAAAAATTACAGGCCTATCTCTAATCTCTCTTTCTTGTCAAAACTCCTTGAAAAAGTCGTCCTCAACCAGCTGAACTCTCACCTGTCTGCCAACAATCTCCTCAATCCTTTCCAGTCAGCCTACCGCCAGTGCCATAGCACTGAAACTGCCCTATTACACATTCTCAACAATCTCCTCCTTGCAACTGATACTGGCAAAGTCTCTCTCCTCACACTCCTTGATCTGTCTGCAGCTTTCGATACCATTGACCATGGTATTCTCCTTTCTAGACTTCATCATACTTTTGGCATCTCTGACATTGCTCTCTCCTTTTTCACTTCGTATTTATCAAACAGAAAACAAACTGTTCTCATCAATGGCACTTACTCTCAACCTGCATACCTGACCTGTGGTGTTCCACAAGGATCTGTCCTTGGCCCTGTTCTTTTCACTCTTTATACCTCCCCCCTGTCCACCATCATCAACTCCCACTCTATAAAACACCACTTCTATGCTGATGACACCCAACTTCAAGATAGTGACTCACCTGATAATATACAGCGCCTGTTTGACTCGCACCACTGAGTGTTACTCGGACATTAAGAACTGGATGACACACAATAGACTTCAGCTTAATGACGACAAGACAGAAGCTATCCTCATTGGCACCCGTCAGAAACTTTCCCAGCTGCCTCCTCTTTCTCTCCCATTATGTAACACATCAGTCCCAATTTCTGATTCAGCTAAAAACCTTGGTGTCTGCATTGACTCTACCCTGTCCATGAACAACTTTGTTTCTCAAACTGCCAGATCTTGCTACTATCATCTCCATCGTATAAGCCTGATCAGGAAGTATCTCTCTGTGGAAACAACTGCAAAACTCGTTCTCTCCTTCATAATGTCTCGCATTGACTATTGCAATTCACTCCTGTCTGGTCTTCCTGCCTCCACCATTCACATCCTACAGCGCATTCAAAACAATGCTGTACGCCTTGTACTCAAAAAGAAAAAAGCTGACCACATATCTCCTCTCCTGGCACAACTTCACTGGCTCCCTGTATCAAAGCGCATACAGTACAAACTAGACACCATGTGCTACAAAAGCCTCAATAACGCAGCCCCCGATTACCTGTCAAGCCTACTTGAGATCTATGTTCCCTCACGTACCCTCCGCTCTGCCTCCGATCCTCTGACTTTTCGCTTTCCACGCACTAAGCTCAATACCTATGGTCCACGAGCCTTCTCTGTTTCTGGTCCACTCTCCTGGAACAAACTTCCTCTCGCAGTCCGTCAGCAACCTACTTTTGCCTCCTTCAAGTCCGCTCTCAAAACTCACCTTTTCTCCTCTGCATAAAATCCTAACCTCACTCAACCCCCCTCTGCAGCCTGTCTCCGCTCGGAGGGGAATCACTTTGTTTTAATATATAATTGTATATGATGTGCTCTCTGTGGTTTTCCATTGGTTTTATTCTTGCTTTTATTGCTTTTATTCTTTTCTCCCCATTTGTGGCCATGCATGTGTGTGTGTGTGTGTGTGTGTGTGTGTGTGTGTGTGTGTGTGTGTGTGTGTGTGTGTGTGTGTGTGTGTGTGTGCGTGCGTGCGTGCGTGTGTGCGTGTGTGTCTTTTCGGCGCTTGGATTTGATTTTGTCGAGATTTGCGCTATATAAATATTGTAATTATTATGTATGCATGTGCGTACGTATGTATGTATGTATGTATGTATGTATGTATGTATACGCTTAGATTTATGTATGTATGTATGTATGGATGTATACGCTCAGCTTAGATTTATGTATGTAAGTATGTAAGCATGTATGTATGCATGTATACGCTCATATGTATGTAGGTATGTATGCATGTATACGCCCAGCGCTTAGATTTGATTTTGTCAAGATTTTGCGCTATATAAATAAAAATATATTATTTTATTATTATTTTATCTATTCAAACATGTGTTTATTTTATTCATTTAACGTGTACTCGAGTTTTTGTTTTGAATATTTATTCATTCATTTCGTTTATGTTTTCTTCACCGGTTTCTTTTGCGTTTTCTATTGATTATTTATTTACTTGTTTATCTTATTCATTTATTAAGTTTGCCTGCAATAGTTTCTTTCTGTTGTTTATTTATTTATTTATCATTTACTTTATTCATTCAACGTTTTATTTATTTATTTATTATCATTTCTTTTATTTTTTATTTTTTTGGTGGTTTCTTTTGATTAGTGAATGGCTGATTGGTTGATTCTTTCTTTACAGTGCTTTGTTCATTGATTTTTTTAATATTTTTTTAATTTTCATTATTTTTTTTACAGATTAACTGATTCATTCATTCATTAAATTGATTCTTTCAATATTTTCCCTCAGTGTCTTTCGGGCATTTATTTATTTACTATTCATTAAATTGATTCTTTCAATATTTTCCCTCAGTGTCTTTCGGGCATTTATTTATTTACTTTTTTTTTTTTTATTCAATAAAAAGTTCTACACAGAACCAAAACGCGCCACCAGCTTTGGGAGCTTAGGACCTACCAGACCCACTGCACGACCTAATACTGACACAACGCTCTGGGGGGGGGGGGTTGAGGGGGGCTCTGGGCTGCTCCCCATCCCCCAGCAGTCCCCCTCCCTTTCCCCAGCTCTCCTCCTCCCTCCTTCCTCTTTTTGTTTCCTTTTTAAAAAAAATTTTTTTTAAAAACTATTTCGTGTTCTTGCGTTGTCTTCCTCAAAAGGTTCTGTTCCGTTTTGTAGACAGTTTACTGTGTGTCAGGTCAAAGGTCCGTTTTGTTTGCTTTCCCCCCTGTCTGTCTATTCGTACTCTTGCAAGGGAGACAACTCTCCTTTCTCCTCTCTGAGGGCTGTTGCAATATACCTGCAGTTACTTGTCTTGGCAATCAGTCCCTGGCACTTATTCTTTCAATATGTGTGTGTGTGTGTGTGTATATATATCAGACATATTTACCCCCAGTTCAAGCCAGGAGGGAGATTGGGGTCCAAAAATAGGGAGATTTGTGCTCCAACTAGGGAGATCCCAATCTTTAAGGATATTGAGCGCAGTGTAACGTTGAGCGTACTGGTTGAGCCCATAATAATACAATATTGCATAAAAAAATTCATATTTCAAGTTTGAATGTTTCGTATGATTGATGATAAAACCTTTTAAAAATTAAAAAAACCTTTTAAAACCTAAAAAAACATTAATAAAACCTTTTAAAAATTAAAATACTCTGGACTCACTGACATGCAAGCAAGCGCCACACACACACACACACACACACACACACACACACACACACACACACACACACACACACACACTTTCAGCAGAGTTGAAAACACATCTGTCACAGTTGCCAGAGTTGGACACTTGTCAGCATAGATGATCAAACAAAAATATTTTTTCTTTTTCACAAGTGGAATATCCTTTGTTGACGACCCTTCATCATCTGTTTCATGGTCGTTTGGCCTCTTCGATGCCATTTTTGTTCAATCAGCACTGTAAAGCTTCACGAACCTTTTTGAATTCAACGCCACACGCTTTCCAGTGCCAAACATCGACCGATCGCCAACAATGGCCGCCTAGCTAAACTTCATTCTCATTGGTTGGTTCTTTTCTGTAAGCCAATCGGATGAGGTGTAGCAAAAAGCTTT
Source organism: Monoplex corrugatus (assembly GCA_030674185.1). Lineage (NCBI taxonomy): Eukaryota > Metazoa > Mollusca > Gastropoda > Littorinimorpha > Ranellidae > Monoplex > Monoplex corrugatus. The sequence continues at coordinate 64,552,712 of JAPXFY010000020.1, forward strand.
CAGCAGAGCCTCTTTAATACCGGAATCGGTCCCCAAATCGCCGATTTTTTAAAATGATTCTCGCGAAAGCTAAAAATCGGGAGATTCAGCACAGTCGGCGGAGATCGGGAAATCACTACGAAAATCGGGAGTCTCCCGCCAAAATCGGGAGGGTAAACAGGTATATATATATATACACATGTATAATATATATATATAATTATATAAGCAA
>JAPXFY010000020.1:64557922-64560422 GCA_030674185.1 Monoplex corrugatus
TTCAATATGCTGATTCCAAGATAATTTTGCTGTAAGGAAAACTCCTAAGAATTTAATCGACTCGTTAAACTGAAGAAGAGTATCTCCCAGTTTGAAAGTGGGAATATTTACTGGGTTAGCTCCATTATTAAATAAAACTATTTTTGTTTTTTCCAGGGATAGATGTAACCCATTTTCTACCATGTATCGCGCTATTTTATCAAGTTCTAATTGGTAGCATTTGCGTGTATAATTGATACAGCGCAAAGGAGTTTTCTTTTTCATATTTACCTGCATCCACATGCATAAATCGTCAGCATATTGAGCTAAAACTACATGCTTAGATACTTTACTGGGTAAGTCATGCATTAATATCATGAAAAGAAGGGGAGCTATAACGGATCCCTGAGGGATACCCATTTGAAGAATTCGTTTCGTGGAATATACATTTTCAATCCTCGTTTGAAATACTCTGTTTTCTAAGAAACACTTAACATAGCCAAAAATGTGACCTGTCAGCCCAATACTTTTAAATTTGAATAACAATCGGGAGTGCCACACTTGATCGTATGCTTTCGTTATATCAAAAAATGTAGCTAAAACACATTGACGTCTTGCAAATTGTTGTTTTATATTAGTAGTTAGCTTTGTTAGGATTTCCACTGGTGACCTGCCTTTTCGAAATCCTGCCTGATTTACTGGTATTATTTTATTCTTTTCACAATAGTGCATCAGTCTCTTTAAGATTATTTTCTCCATTAGTTTACATACATGTGATGTTAATGCAATTGGCCTGTAGTTTTTCAAATCGGTATTACATTTACCTGGTTTTAATACAGGAACCACTATTGTTTCTTTCCAGTTGTTAGGCATTTTCCCACTATTCCAGCATTTTTGAAATATGTCATGTAGCAAGATTATAAAATTGTCTGGTAAATTTTTCAGCATCTCATTGGAAATTGCATCTAGTCCAACTGACGTTTTTTTACTTGGAAGGGACTGAATGGCATCTTTTAATTCTTGAAGTGTGAGTGATGCATTTATGTAGTGAGTATTGTCAGAGGCAGGATCCTTATATACATCTTTCTTTTCATCTCGTTCCCTATAAATTCTATTTGAGACAGGGAGTCCTTCTACACGACAGGCCTCAGCAAACACGTCTGCAAAAGCTTCTGCTTTTTCCAATGAGCTAGGAATAGGGTTATTTTCTAGCTTTACTGGAATTGATGGCAACTTAATCCCGTTTTTTCATTAATTTTAGTTTTTCCCAAATCTTTATCGTGTCTTTGTGGTTATTTATTTCACATTTACAAAAAGATGTCCAGTGTTGTTCTTTGGCTTGCTCTATGATTCTGTTACACTTAATGTTGGCACTTTTCATCGCTGTATGATTTTCAGGTGACCTGTTTGCTAAATAAATTTTGTATTTTTCTTTCTTTTCGTTCACTGCCTTTTGACAGTCCTCATTCCACCAGACATTTCCATGATGTTTTCCTATTTTTGACACTGTAAGTTTTGGAATTGAAATGTTAGCAGCCCTTAAGAGTGAGTTACAGAAAACTTCGTACGTTTCGTTTATGTTCATTGCTTCAGATAGATCTGTTCTTGTCTTTTCAAGGATTGCCTTAAAACTGATCCAGTCAGCGTTTTTATAATTAAACTTGGGTAAACTATCTTGTGGTATGGCGTCTATTTCTGTAGTATGGTTTAGGGTAAGACGTATGGGGATGTGATCTGATCCCAACAAGTCATCCTCTGTTTGCCACGTGGCGTTTGGGGCTAGGGATGGTGAGATTAAAGTGAGGTCGATAGCTGTGGGTCTGTGGGTTGGTATATCGGGGATCCGGGTAACGTGTCCGTTGTTAAGTAAATATAAATTGGAATCTACAATATTTTCAATCAACCACGGCCACCGTCATTTACAGAGTCACATATTGGTGGAAAATAAAAACCGGATATTTTAGGTAATTTGGTTTTGATGGTATTCAGCGATTGTAGGAGCATGACATGGACGTTTTTAGAAGACAGATAGTTACTCAAATATGAGATGTTTTTAACAATGGAACGTGCGTTCCACTGAAAAATGTTGATATCACTTACTACACACATCTTCATGAGGAACGGTTGAATAACTTTAGAACAATATGGTACGTTTAGATAATTAGATTTCATTTAACTTGAAATCAAAAGGTACAAATAGGATAAAAATGAAGTATGTTAACAAGAAAATAATTAAGTAAAACAATATAGCTGAGAACTGAACGAAGAGAAACTGAATCTGGGCTGAATCTAAAATGACCAAGGAGAGAAGAAAAACGGAGATTGAAAGCCGGGTCTTTGTTGATGTCGTTGTCGGTTTGATCTCCTCCTCGGTTTTTCCCAGAAAAGCTGATGGATTTGCCTCCCTAAGTTTCTGGCCAGAACGCTCGCCCCTCTGGTGGTTGGATGGACGTCGTCCTGGCTGACTTGAGTGTGACTGATAGTTTGAAGATTGTCATTGTTGACGTAGTCGACACTGGCT
>JAPXFY010000020.1:64565422-64580422 GCA_030674185.1 Monoplex corrugatus
TGTGTGTTTGACAAGTGTGTTTGACAAGGGAGGTGCACAGCTTACGCAACTGGATTTGTCCTTTGACTCTCTGCACCCAATCCACCAACTTCAAAAACTTAACCCTTTGACTCCCCACACCCTATCCACCAACTACAAAATCTTAACCCTTTGACTCCCCACACCCTATCCGACAACTGCAAACACTTAACCCTTTGACTCTCTGCACCCTATCCACCAACTGCAAAAACGTAACCCTTTGACTCTCCGCACCCTATCCACCAACTGCAAAAACTTAACCTTTTGACTCCCCACACCCAATCCACCAACTACAAAAACTTAACCCTTTGACTCCCCACACCCTATCCACCAACTGCAAAAACATAACCCTTTGACTCTCCGCACCCTATCCACCAACAGCAAAAACTTAACCCTTTGACTCCCCACACCCAATCCACCAACTACAAAAACTTAACCCTTTGACTCCCCACACCCTATCCACCAACTGCAAAAACATAACCCTTTGACTCCCCACACCCTATCCACCAACTGCAAAAACTTAACCCTTTGACTCCCTGCACCCTATCCACAACTGCAAAAACGTAACCCTTTGACTCCCTGCACCCTATCCACCAACTGCAAAAACTTAACCCTTTGACTCCTCACACCCTATCCACAACTGCAAAAACATAACCCTTTGACTCCCCACACCCTATCCACCAACTGCAAAAACTTAACCCTTTGATTCCCTCACCCTTTCCACCAGCTTTCTGCAGGAACACTTCACTCCTCAAGAATAGTAGCATTCGGTCCCATAGGACATGTTTTATAGCTGGTCCTTGCTACTTTACACACACTGCCTGCAGGAAGCTGGTGGAAAGGGTGAGGAAGTCAAAGGGTTAAGTTTTTGCTTTAATAACATGGTTGCTTGCGGACAAGGTGTGGGAATCAAAGGTTTAAGTTTTTGCTTTGCTAGCATGGTTGACAGTGCAGGATGCTGGTGGACAGGGTGCGGGAATTAAAGGGTTAAGTTTTTGCTTTAATAACATGGTTGCTTGCGGACAAGGTGTGGGAATCAAAGGTTTAAGTTTTTGCTTTGCTAGCATGGTTGACAATGCAGGATGCTGGTGGACAGGGTGCGGCAGTCAAAGGGTTAAGTTTCTGCTTTGCTAGCATGGTTGACAACGCAGGATACTGGTGGACAGGGTGCCGGAGCCAAAGGGTGAGTCCCTCTCGCAGGCAGATTCATCCGCTTTGCGCTCTGACGGAATTCGTATTCTGTGCATTCAAGTCTGTGCGACAAACGCCTCTCCTGCACCACCACCACCACCGACATACACCCCGCTTCTGAATTGAAGGGTAACGACCTTTACGACACTTCTACAGGTTCCTCCCTCCCTCCTCTCTCCCTCCTCTGTAACCTTTAATGACGGACCTGTCCCAATCTCTGCCCCCCCCTCTCTCTCTCTCACACACACACTCTTTCTCTCTCACACACACACACACACACTCTCTCTCACTCTCTCTCCACACACACACACTCTCTCTCTCACACACACTCTCTTTCTCTCTCACTCTTTCTCTCTGTCTCTCTCTCACTCTCTCTTTCTCTCTCTTTCTCTCTCACTCTCTCTCTCTCTCTCACTCTCTCTCTCTCACTCTCTCTCACTTCTCACTCTCTCTCACTCTCTCTCACTCTCTCTGTCTGTTTCTATATTCTGATATTGATGCCCTCAACATTTGTTATGGTATTAAATGACGTGTTTGTATCAAACACACACGCACACACCCATGCACAGACACACACGCACACGCACGAACACACACACATGCACGCACACACACACACACACACACACACACACACACACACACACACACACACACATATATATATATATATAATATATATATATATAATATACACATACACGCACACACCCATACACGCGCACACACACTACCATGTCAGTGTCTCACACACACAGAACACACACACAGACACACACACACACAGACACACACACACAGACACACACACAGACACACACACACACACACACACACAAACACAGGCATCCGCAGATATGTATGAATATAGACACTGCTATGTATCCATGGTTACACGTTCTACACAGGCCAGCTTTTAACCCTCTGACTCCCGCACCCTGTCCACCAGCATCTTGCACTGTCAACCATGCTAACAAAACAAAAACTTAACCCTTTGACTACCTCACCCTATCCACCAACTACCTGCAGGAAACTGGTGGATAGGGTGCGGGAGTCAAAGGGTTAACTTTTTGCAGCTGGTAACACAAGGTGCGGTGCAGGGATAAGAAGTTAATGTTAGCCGGGATTGAATCAAAAGAACCAAGATAATTTAGTCCACGCTAATAAAAAACATACAATAAATAAAATAAAAAAATAAAATAAAATAAAAAATAAAATAAAATAATAAAGTAAAATAAAATAAAATAAAACAAACAAAATAAAATAAAATAAATAAAAATAAAATAAAATAAAATAAAATAAAATAAATAAAAATAAAATAAAATAAAAATAAAATAAAATAAAAATCAAATCTAAAACAAGTGCGACTGCCCGCGTTCAAGCAAACAGGAACCAGAAAAAACACTAACATAGAATCAGAACACGTATTTAATACAAGACAAGACAGGCGCAAAATTTCGGCCAAATGGCCTTTGTCAAGAATGAATGTAAGATTACAAACAAACACCAAATACAAAATTAAGAGAAAAAGACTGAAACTTCCCTGCTGCTCGGTCCAGTGGAAGAAGAGGACTAAAAATCAAAAATAAAGTAAAACAAAATAAAGTAAAATAAAATAAAATAAAATAAAAATAAAATAAATAAACTAAACTAAACTAAACTAAACAAAATAAAAATAAAATAAAACAAAATAAAATATAATAAAATGAAATGAAATAAAATAAAACAAAATAAAATAAAATAAAATAAAATAAAATAAAACAAAATAAAATAAAATAAAATAAAATAAAATAAAAACAAAACTAACTGGCTGCCCAAAGGTTGATGCCTCAATCCCTGTATTGTAAGCATAACGTTCTAACCAGTCAGCAAACAATGCGTTTCGATCTGCCAGAAAGCGTTCTAAATGTTAAACCTCTTTCAATGTTTACAGGCATTCTCACGTCAAACATTCTGATCATTCTGCCATTTACGATGCTTCCGGAGATCAAAACGCGTTGTGTACCCGAGCCCAGAACCTGTAACACAGGCACTGGTTTTTTTTGGTTTTTTTTTCCTTCTTTTTAAAAACATCGATTTTTTTTCTCTGATGCGTGTATGCGCGTTGTTTTGTCTACATTGCGTAGACGGTATGTTGTTGCACAGTCTGCACACTCCGTCTTCGGTAAGCGTGCACGCTGGGTGTCATAACGTTTCTATAATTCAGGCACTGGTTAGACTTACAGGATCTTAAACGTGCGAATTTGATAATCTACACGCGTATACCCACAAAAGGGTCTTAGACACTAGTAAAGTCTATTCACATGTTGAACGAACTGGAAGACGGGGGGGTGGGGGGGGGGTAACTCTACCCTTTACCCAGCAAACAAAGGTGTCAAGGCAATGGTAAGCCTTACAGGCTCTTTAACGTGCATAGTTGATAATCTACAAGCGTATACCCACAAAAGGGTCTTAGACACTGGTAACGTCTATTCACATGATGAACGACCTGGAAGACTGGGGGAGAAAAAACTCTACCCTTTATCCAGCAAGCAGAGGTGTCTAGGCAATGCTTAGACTAACAAGATCTTTAACGTGCATAGTTGATAATCTACAAGCATAATTATACACACAGAGGGGGCTTAGAGATGGTAAGGTCTATACACATGTTGAACGACCTGGAAGACAGGGGGAAAAAACCAACAACAACTCTACCCTTTATCCAGAAAGCAGAGGTGTCAAGGCAAATGTTAGCCTCACAGGATCTTTAACGTGCATAGTTGATAATCTACAAGCGTATACACACAAAAGGGGCTTAGACGATGGTAAGGCCTGTACACATGTTGAACGACCTTGAAGACAGGAAAAAAACAACAACAACAACAACACTCTACCTTACCAGCAAGCGAGTTCTAGGGAGTTAACTACGATCTTAATGCACTGAAATCTACATCTATACACACAGTGAGGCTTAACACTGTAAAATCATTACACGAAATGAAGACTGGGGGGGGGGACTATACCTTTACCCCGCAAGCAGAGTTCTAGGAATGGTTAGACTTACAGGATCTTACACGTGCATACTTGATAATCTACATGCGTATACACACAGTGAGGGCTTATACACTGGTAAAATCTATTCACACACTGAACATGGAAGACTGGGGGGGGGGGGGGGGGGGAACTATACCCTTTATCCAGCAAGCAGAGGCGTCTAGGCAACGGTTACTCTTACTGGACCTTTAACGTGCATATATGATAATCTACACGTGTATACACGCAAAAGGGGTCTAGACACGGGAAAGGTCTGCACACATGCTGAACGACCTGAAAGACTGGGAGGAAAAAAACTCTATCCTTTACCCAGCATGCAGAGGTGTCTAGGCACTGGTCAGACTTACAGGATCTTAAACATGCATCGTTGATAGTCCACAAGCATATATATATATATATATATATATATATATACAGTGAGGACTTAGACACTGGTAAGGTAGGAATATTGAACTACCTGGAAGACTGGGGGGAAAAAACTACCCTTTACCCAGCAAGCAGAGGTGTCTAGGCAATGGTCAGACTAACAGGATCTTTAAAGTGCATATTTGATCATCTACACGCGTATACACACAAAAGGGGCTTAGACTCTGGTAAGGTCTGTATACCACATGCTGAACGACCTGGAAGACAGGAAAACAACACCAACCACAACAACAACAACCTATCCTTTACCCAGCAGGCAGAGGTGTCTACGCAAGATCGAACCCAGGACCCTCCGACTGGAAATGTGACCGTTACCCACCTGAGTACCGCCACCCTCAGACAGACGATAAATAAAACACAACACAGCAATTGCAGTTTGCCACGGAGTCTCCATAATGCATCCTGTTCCCCTTCACGCCTGTGCACCTATCTATCTATTGCCGCTAAGAACGAGAGCTCTCTTATTAACCCTTTGACTCCCGCACCCTACCCACTAATTGCAAAAAAACCCCATAACCCTTTGATTCTCTCACCCTGTCCACAAGCTTCCTGCAGGAAGCTGGTGGATAGGGTGAGGGAGTCAAAGGGTTAAGTTTCTGCTTTGCTAGCATGGTTGACAATTCAGGGTGGTGGTGGATAGGGTGAGGTAGTCAAAGGGTTAAGTTTTTGCTTTGCTAGTATGTTTGACAATGCAGGATGCTGTGGATAGGGTGAGTGAGTCAAAGGGTTAAGTTTTTGCTTTGCCAGCACGGTTGACTGCAGGATGCTGGTGGATAGGGTGCGGGATCAAAGGGTTAAGTTTTTGCTTTGCTAGCATGGTTGATAATTCGGGATGCTGGTGGATAGAGTGAGGGAGTCAAAGGGTTATGTTTTTGCTTTTGCTAGTATGGCTGACAATGCAGGATGCAGGTGGATAGGTACGGAAGTCAAAGGGTTAAGTTTCTGCTTTGCTTGCATGGTTGACAATGCAGGATGCTGGTGGATAAGGTGCAGGAGTCAAAGGGTTAAGTTTTCCTTTGCTAGCATGGTTAACAGTGCAGGATGCTGGTGGACGGGGTGCGAGTGTCAAAGGGTTAATACAAGCAAGTGGCGGAAGGAAACGTAAAATAAGAGTGCTTTACCCTTCCACTCCCTCACCCTATCCACCAGCTTCCTGCGTTCTGAACTATGAGAGAAAAGCAGAACCACAAACCTGTCACACCATCCCCCTGTCAAGTACGCTGAAGTGAAAGGGTTAAATTTTTACAGCTTGTGGATAGGACGAGGGGGTCAAAGGGTTAAGCCTTAGAAGCTTCCACCTTTCACAGGTAAAGTACACTCCTAAAGAAGTATTCCCACATTAAGCAAGTGTTTCGACCCTTAAGTGTCAAGAGCTAAGGGCCGAAACTCTTGCTTGAGTGGAGTTTTTCCTCTTGAGGACCTTCTGCTGTCCGGCTCTTCCCAGAGTTTCTTACTATCGGTCGTAAAGAGTTAATCCTTTCACCCCCTCACAATTGAATTACACGTTAAGAGGGCTTGATCTGTTTGAAGTGTCGACCTGGTCAACAAGAGAACAGCCGAAGGTGCTGGACGGGACCCAGATCAACAATACCTCACCACTGACTGGACAATCACGTACCAGCTCCTTTAGCCACACAGTAGCCATTTCGCAAAGAAAAGGGGATGGGGGGGGGGGGGGAGGGGGCTATCCATGCTCTGTATGACCCATTCAGACCCGGTCATCAATTACCAGAAAAAAACACGTAAAAAAAAATTTAAAAAAAAGAATCAGAACGCATATTTAATACAACCAGACAAGACAGGCGCAAATTTTCGAATAACTGGTCTTAAGAACGCATATCCTGCAGGAAGCTGGTAGATGGGGTGAGGGAGTCAGAGGGGCAAGTTTTTGCAGTTGGTGGATAGGGTGCTGGAGTCAAAGGGTTAAATGTAACCTCACAACTTTACCTAATATGATTCATTCTGCTCTCTCCTCCCCCCCCCCTCTCTCTCTCTCTCTCTCAGGAGCTCTTGTGCAAATTGAATGTTTCAGTTTCCTTTGCTCTGTATAATATATGTATATTTTAAGTGATGTTTGTTTATTTCACCCCTTCATGAGGGGGTTATGGCCTTTACTGAATAAATCATCTGAATCTGAATCTCTCTCTCTTTCTCTCTCTTCGTATCTACCTCTCTCTCTGCGTGTCTCTCCATCTCTTATCTCTTTTGTCTGTCTCTTCGTATCTACTCTCTCTCTGCGTGTCTCTCCATCTCTTATCTCTTGTCTGTCTCTTCGTATCTACCTCTCTCCTGCGTGTCTCTCCATCTCTTATCTCTGTCTGTCTCTTCGTATCTACCTCTCTCTGCTGTCTCTCCATTCTTATCTCTGTCTGTCTCTTCGTATCTACCCTCTCTCTCTGTGCATGTCTTTTATATCTATGTCTGTCTGTCTGTCTCTCTTGTATCTACCTCTGTCTCTGCATGTCTCTCCATCTCTATCTCTGTCTGTCTGTCTGTCTTTCGTATCTACCTCTCTCTCTCTTGTGCATGTCTCTCCATCTCTATCTCTGTCTGTCTGTCTGTCTTCTCTCTTCGTATCTACCTCTCTCTCCTCTCTGTGCATGTCTCTCCATCTCTATCTCTGTCTGTCTGTCTGTCTCTGTCTCTTCGTATCTACCTCTCTCTCTCTCTGTGCATGTCTCTCCATATCTATCTTGTCTGTCTGTCTGTCTTCTTCGTTCTACCTCTCTCTCTTTGCATGTCTCTCCATTCTTATTCTGTCTGTCTGTCTCTTCGTATCTACTCTCTCTCTCTCTTGGCATGTCTCTCCATCTCTATCTCTGTCTGTCTGTCTCTCTCTCTTCGTATCTACCTCTCTCTGTCTCTGCATGTCTCCCATCTCCATCTCTGTCTGTCTGTCTCTCTCTCTCTTCGTATCTACCTCTCTCTCTTGTGCATGTCTCTCCATCTCCATCTGTCTGGCTCTCTCTTCTCTCTTCGCTTCGTATCTACCTCTCTCTCTCCATCTCTCTCTCTTCATATCTACCCCCTCTCTCTCTGTGCGTGTCTCTCCATCTCTATCTGGTCTCTCTCTCTCTCTTCGTATCTACCCCCTCTCTCTTGTGCTGTTCTCCATCTCTATCTCTGTCTGGCTCCTTCTCTTCGTATCTACCCCTCTCTCTCTGCGTGTCTCTCCATCTCTTATCTCTGTCTGTCTTCTGTCTCTTCGTATCTACCCTCTCTCTGTGCGTGTCTCTCCATCTCTTATCTCTGTCTGCTTCTTCTCTTCGTATCTACCTCTCTCTCTGCGTGTCTCTCCATCTCTTATCTCTGTCTGTCTGTCTTCTCTTCGTATCTACCTCTCTCTCTTGCGTGTCTCTCCATCTCTATCTCTGTCTGTCTTCTCTCTCTCTTCGTATCTACCCTCTCTCTTTTCGTGTCTCTCCATCTCTATCTCTGTCTGTCTCTCTCTATTCTACTCTCCCTCTCTCGTGCGTTCTCTCCATCTCTTATCTCTGTTGTCTGGCTTCTCTCTTCGTATCTACCTCTCTCTCTGTGCGTGTCTCTCCCATCTCTTATCTCTGTCTCGTCTTCTGTCTCTTCGTATCTACCCCTCTCTCTCTCTGCGTGTCTCTCCATCCCTCTTCTACTCTCTTCTGTCTGTCTCTTCGTATCTACCCTCTCTCTCTGGCGTGTCTCTCCATCTCTATCTCTGTCTGTCTTCTCTTCTCTTCGTATCTACCCCTCTCTCTCTCTGCGTGTCTCTCCATCTCTATCTCTTCTGTTCTGTCTCTCTTCGTATCTACCCCTCTCTCTCTGTGCTGTTGTTCTCCATCTCTTTCTGTCTGTCTTCTCTCTTCGTATCTACCCCTCTCTCTCTGGCTGTCTCTCCATCTCTATCTCTGTCTGTCTTCTTCTCTTCGTATCTACCTCCTCTCTCTCTGTGCTGTCTCTCCATCTCTATCTCTGTCTGGGTCTCTTCTCTCTCTTCGTATCTACCCCTCTCTCTCTGTGCGTGTCTCTCCATCTCTATCTCTGTCTGGTCTCTTCTCTTCTCTTCGTATCTACCCCCTCTCTCTCTGTGCGTGTCTCTCCATTCTATCTCTGTCTGTCTCTCTGTCTCTGTCTCTTCGTATCTACCCCCTCTCTCTCTGTGCATGTCTCTCCATCTTCTATCTCTGTCTGTCCCTCTCTTCTTCGTATCTACCCCTCTCTCTCTGTGCTGTCTCTCCATCTCTATCTCTGTCTGCTCTCTCTCTCTTCGTATCTACCCTCTCTTCTCTGCATGTCTCCCATCTCTATCTCTGTCTGTCTGTCTCTCTCTCTCTTCGTATCTACCTCTCTCTCTCTGTGCTGTCTCTCCATCTCTATCTTCTGCTGCTCTCTCTCTCTTCGTATCTCTCGCTCTCGGTATCTCTCCATCTCTTCCTTCCGATCTCTCTCTCTTCATATCTACCCCCCCTCTCTCTCTGTGCGTGTCTCCATCCTATCTCTATCTGGCTCTCTCTCTCTCTCTCTCGTATCTACCTCCCCTCTCTCGTGTGCGTGTCTCTCCATCTCTATCTCTGTCTGGCTCTCTCTCTCTTTCGTATCTACCCCCCTCTCTCTCTGTGCGTGTCTCTCCATCTCTATCTCTGTCTGGCTCTCTCTCTCTCTTCGTATCTACCCCCTCCTCTCCTGTGCGTGTCTCTCCATCTCTATCTCTGTCTGGCTCTCTCTCTCTCTTCGTATCTACCCCCCTCTCTCTCTGTGCGTGTCTCTCCATCTCTATCTCTGTCTGGCTCTCTCTCTCTCTCTCTTCGTATCTACCCCCTCTCTCTCTGTGCGTGTCTCTCCATCATTATCTCTGTCTGACTCTCTCTCTCTCTTGTATGTACTCCTTCTCTGTGCGTGTTTTCTCTCTCGTTGGCTTCTGCTTCTCTCCTTTTTCTATCTACCCCCTCTATCTCTGTGCGTGTCTCTCATCTCTATCTTGTCTCTTCTCTCTTCGTATCACCACCCCTTCTCTCCTTGCGTGTCTCCCATCTCTATCTCTGTCTGGCTCTCTCGTCTCTCTCTCTCTTCGTATCTAACCCCCCCTCTCACTCTGTGCGTGTCCTCTCCATCTCTATCTCTCGCACTCACCTCACTCACTCATCCTCGTATCACACACCCACCACACTCACACCCCACTCCTCTTCATCTGCGGTGGCGTAGGTCACCCAAGCTCTAACGCTCGTGTGCTGTCTCTATCATCCCTCTCTCTTCCTCAGGTATACAATCCCTCTCTCTCTGTGTGTGTCTCTCGTCTATCGTCTGTTGGCTCTTCTCTCTCTTCGTATACACCCCCCTCTTCGTCGTGCGTGTCTCTCCATCTCTATCTTGTGCGTAGCTGACTCTCTCTCTCTTTCTTCGTAATTCTATCCCCCTTCTCTTCTGTTGTGCGTGTCTCTCCATCTCTATCTCTGTCTGGCTCTTCCTCGTCTCTCTTCGTTATCTACCCCCCCTTCCCTCTCTGTGCGTGTCTCTCCATCTCTATCTCTGTCTGGCTCTCTCTTCTCTCTCTCTTCGTATCTACCCCCCCCCCCCCCCTCTCTCTGTGCGTGTCTCTCCATCTCTATCTCTGTCTGGCTCTCCTCTCTCTCTCTCTTCGTATCTACCCCCCTCTCTCTCTGTGCGTGTCTCTCCATCTCTATCTTCTGTCTGGCTCTCTCTCTCTCTCTCTCTTCGTATCTACCCCCCTCTCCTCTGTGCGTGTCTCTCATCCATCTCTATCTCTCTGTCTGACTCTCTCTCTCTCTCCTCTCTTCGTATCTACCCCCCTCTCTCTCTGTGCGTGTCTCTCCATCTCTATCTCTCTGTCTGACTCTCTCTCTCTCCTCTCTTCGTATCTACCCCCCTCTCTCTCTGTGCGTGTCTCTCCATCTCTATCTCTGTCTGGCTCTCTCTCTCTCTCTTCGTATCTACCCCCCCTCTCTCTGTGTGCGTGTCTCTCCATCTCTATCTCTCTGTCTGACTCTCTCTCTCTCTCCTTCGTATCTACCCCCCTCTCTCTCTCGTGTGTCTCTCCATCTCTATCTCTGTCTGCTCTCTCTCTCCTCTCTCTTCGTATCTACCCCCCTCCCTCTCTGTGCGTGTCTCCCATCTCTATCTCTGTCTGGCTCTCTCTCTCTCCTCTTCGTATCTACCCCCCCCCCTCCTCTCTATCTCTGTCTGGCTCGTCTCTCTCTCTCTTCGTATCTACCCCCTCTCTCTGTCTGTCCCCATCTCTATCTCTGTCTGCTCTCTCTCTCTCTTCGTATCTACCCCCCTCTCCTTGGCGTGTCTCTCCATCTCTATCTCTGTCTGGCTCTCTCTCTCTCTTCGTATCTACCCCCCTCTCTCTCTGTGCGTGTCTCTCCATCTCTATCTCTGTCTGGCTCTCTCCCCCTCTCTCTCTTCGTATCTACCCCCCTCTCCTCTGTGTGCGTGTCTCTCCATCTCTATCTCTCTGTCTGACTCTCTCCCTCTCTCTCTCGTGCTTTACATGTGTCTCCCTTTCTCTCTCATGTTTTTGTGAAGTGTATGACCTATTGACATAGATATAAAAGTACACATTTTTTTTATCACAATTCGTTTTAATAACTTGTTTCGGTTGATATGTTTTTTTTAATATGTTTATATTGTGTGTGTGGAGTAGCAAGGACTAGCTATAAAACAGGTCCTATGGGACCCGATGCTATTATCCTTGAGTAATAAAGAGTTCTGAGTCTGAAGAAAAAATCAGATCTCTGTCTCTCTGTCTGTCTGTCTCTCTCAACACACACACACACATACATACACACACAACACAGCACAACACAACACACACACACACAACACAACACACACACAACACAACATACACACACACACAACACAACACAACACACACACAACACAACACAACATACACACACACAACACAACACACACACACTTACAAAGCAGAGATGTGGGGGGGGGGGAGGGGGTAGGTGATCAGCCAGAGTCAGCACGCCAGGTGTGGCTGCACAAATCATCACCCCACATTCCCAAGAGGTGAGTATAAATTGTGTGTGTGCGTGTGTGTGTGTGTGTGTGTGTGTGTGTGTGTGCGTGTGTGTGTGTGTGTGAGAGAGAGAGAGAGAGAGAAAGAGTTTGTGTGTGTGTGTGTGTGTGTGTGTGCAGGTAGTGTAAGTGTGTATTGTGTGTGTGTGTTTATATGTGTGTGAGTTTGTGTGTGTGTTGTGTGTGTGTATGTTTGCGTGTGTATGAATATGCGTGTGTGTTTATGTGTGTGTGTGTTTGTGTATGTTTGCGTGTGTATGAGTGTGTGTGAGTTTATGTGTGTGTTCTGTGTATGTGTGTGTTTATGTATGTATGTGTATGTGTGTGTGTGTGTGTGTGTGTGTGTGTGTGTGTGTGTGTGTGTGTGTGTGTGTTTGTATGTATAGGTGTATGTGTCTTATGTATGGTGTGTGTGTGTGTGTGCGTGTGTGCGTGCGCGCACGCGCGTGTGTATGTTTATGTGTGTGTGTGCGCGCGCGTGTGTGTGAGTAGGTGTGTGTTCATCGATTAGATCCGCTACGCGCTGTTGGCTTCATCCACAAACAGTGTTGAAAGGAAAACTGATGTTACATCGATCCATTCTATAGCACGCTGTTAGCCCGTGGTTCAATGATACGTATTATGCCCAAGGCTTAGACCTGCTTCCTACACGTGTATGTCAGTGTGTGCACGCGCGCCCGTGCGCGTGCGTGACAATTTGTTGGACTGTTTGTCCAAGAACAGAAAGGAAGGGTCAATAAATAGGCTTTACAGGGCCTCACCCATCCCTCCTCCGCTACACTTGTAGCGCTGGTCTGGGCGCTAGTCTTTCAAAAGAGACGAAAAAAGCAAGAGTTCCGAGCCTAGTATTGTATACTGGCATGCAAAACATGCTGGCAAAGCAAAACACTTAACCCTTTGACTCCCGCACCCTGTCCACCAGCATCCTGCATTGCCAACCATGCTAGCAAAGCAAAAAAATTAACCCTTTGATTGTATACACAGCACACAGCAAGATCGTTGGAGCTGTCTTGATCATATTTGATCGTTAACCCTTTGACTCCCGCACCCTATCCACCAGCATCCTACATTGCCTACCATGCTGGCAAAGCACAAAACTTAACCCTTTGAGTTCCTCACCCTATCCACCAGCGTCCTGCATTTGTCAACCATGCTAGCAAAGTAAAAAGTTAATCCTTTGACTCTCTCTCACCCTGTCCACCAGCATCCTGCATTGCCAATCATGCTGGCAAAGCAAAATACTTAACCCTTTGACTCCGGCACCCTGTCCATCAGCATCTTGCATTGCCAACCATGCTGGCAAAGCAAAATACTTAACCCTTTGACTCCGGCACCCTGTCCATCAGCATCTTGCATTGCCAACCATGCTGGCAAAGCAAAATACTTAACCCTTTGACTCCCGCACCCTGTCCACCAGCATCCTACATTGCCAACCATGCTGGCAAACAAAAACTTAACCCTTTGACTCCCGCACCATGTCCACCAACATCCTGCATTGCCAACCATGCTGGCAAACAAAAACTTAACCCTTTGACTCCCGCACCCTGTCCACCAGCATCCTGCATTGCCAACCATGCTGGCAAACAAAAACTTAACCCTTTGACTCCCGCACCCTGTCCACCAGCATCCTGCATTGCCAACCATGCTGGCAAACAAAAACTTAACACTTTGACTCCCGCACCCCGTCCACCAGCATTCTGCATTGCCAACCATGCTGGCAAACAAAAACTTAACCCTTGGAGATCCTCACCCTATCCATCAGCTTCCTGCAGGAAGCTGGTGGTGGTGGACAGGGTGAGGGAGTCCAAGGGTTAAGTTTTTGCAGTTGGTGGATACGGTGCGGGAGTTAAAGGGTCAAAGTGCAAAATCTTCTTCTTTCGTACACCGTTTATATGGTCTGGCCACATCTGGCGAAGATATGGCCGTTTTTATTGTGTATGTGCCATAATAAAACAAATATGTATCATTACATGTATATATGTAAATAAAATCGCCCGTTTAAAAAAAAAAAAAAAAAAAACGACCAAAAAAAAACAACAAAAAAACCTATCATTATATGTAAATAAAATCGCCCGTTTCATTTTTTTTAAAACTTAAGATTACTCACCTATGATCTATATGATTCATTCCATATATGTTATTGTACATTGAACATTGAGTCATTGTTGCATGATTTGATATTGTCATGTTTACATTTCAAAGAAAAGAACCTTCTAAGCAAGAGTGAAAAAAATAGATGTGGTCGGTTTTTGTTTGTTTGTTGGTTCGTGTGGTGTGTTGGTGTGTGTTGTGTTTGTGTGTTGTGTGTTGTGTGTGTGTGTGTGTGTGTGTGTGTGTGTGTGTGTTGTGTGTGTGTGTGTGTGTTGTGTGTGTGTGTGTGTTGTTGTTGTGTGTATGTGTGTGTGTTTGTTCGTGTTGTGTGTGTGTGTGTGTGTGTGTTGTGTGTGTGTGTGTGTGTGTGTGTGTGTGTGTGTGTGTTGTTGTGTTGTGTCGTATGTGTGTGTGTTTGTTTCGTGTGTGTGTGTGTGTGTGTGTGTGTGTGTGTGTGTGTGTGTGTGTGTGTGTTGTGTGTGTGTGTGTGTGTGTGTGTGTGTGTGTGTGTGTGTGTGGTATGTGTGTATGTGTGTGTGTGTGTTGTGTGTGTGTGTGTGTGTGTGTGTGTGTGTGTGTATGTGTATGTGTGTGTGTTTGTGTGTGTGTGTGTGTTTGTGTGTGTGTGTTGTGTGTGTGTGTAAGTGTGTGAGTGTGTGTGTGTGTGTGTAAGTGTGTGTGAGTTGTGTGTGTGTGTGTGAGTGTGTGTGTGTGTGTAAGTGTGTGTGTGTAAGTGTGAGTGTATGTGTGTGTGTAAGTGTGTGTGTGTGTAAGTGTGTGTGTGTGTGTGTAAGTGTGTGAGAGGAGAGAGAGAGAGTGGTGGGTGTGTGTGTGTAAGTGTGAGAGAGAGTGTATGTGTGTGTGTGTAAGTGTGTGAGAGAGAGAGTGTGTGTGTGTGTGTGTGTAAGTGTGAGAGAGAGAGTGTGTGTGTGTGTATGTGTGTGTGTGGTGAGTGGTGTGTATGTGTGTGTGTGTAAGTGTGTGTGGTGTGGTGTGTGAGCGTTGTTGTTGTTGTTGTTGTTGTTGCTGTTTTCTACCCAGTTCCTGCCGGTTGCCATGGAGCTTGGTGGTTAGAGGAGTTGTAGTCGGCCATGTCTCCTGTCGCTCCACTTGACAGAAGCACAGACAGCAGTAGGCCTACCTACTTTGTTTATTCTCTTTGACAGAAGTGACAGTTGATGGAAGCAAAGAAAACAGTACCTACTTTGTTTATTC
>JAPXFY010000020.1:64590422-64600422 GCA_030674185.1 Monoplex corrugatus
TCTCCTCTCCCTCTCTTCGGTTCTACAGCATACATTCTGCACTTCAACTTCTTCTCCCTTCTTCTCTCTCTCTCTCTCCTGGGAATTTCATACATGCGCACATGACATTCTGCAACTAAAACCCTCCCTCCCTCTCTCTCTCACTCCCTCCCTCTCACTTTCCCGCCTCATCGCTTACTCTCCTCCTCTCTTCTTCTGTTAGATTTTCATACATGGCGTACATGACATTCTGCAACTAAAACTCTCTCCTCTCTCATCACCCCTCCCCCTCCCTCTCTCTTTCCCCCTCTCTCTCTCTGTAGATTTCATACATGCGCACATGACATTCCTGCAACTAAAATCCTCTCTCATCCCCTCTCTACTTCCCCTCCTCTCTCCATCACCTACTGACTCTCCCACCCTCCCCTCCCTCTCTCTCTCTTGTAGATTTTCATACATGCGCACATGACATCTGCAACTAAAATCTCTCTCACTCTCTCTCTCCCTCCCTCTCTCTCTCCCTCTCTCTCTTTGTATTTCTACAGCGCATCTCCAACTAACTCATCTCTCTCCCTACTCTGTCTCTCCCTCCTCTCTCCCCCCTCCCCCTCTCTCTCTTTCTGCGGATTTTCAATACCAAGCAGACACGACATTCTGCAACTATCAAATCTCTCTCTCTCTCTCTCTCTTTTTTTTTTTTTTTTTTTTTTTTTAAAACTATCCAACCCTATGTCAGAGGTAGACAACCGCACGCCACCAACTTCACCACGTTACAACACTCGTGCCATCCCGTACAATGAAATCGGCTGAGGTAATACTTTTCGCCCGTTTTATTGGCAGAGAGCTGACTACATTTATGGTCATGTCATAAACCATTTGTCGTCAGGTTAACCCTTTTGACTCCCGCACCCTACCCACCAACTGCAAAAACTTTAACCCTTTGACTCCCTCACCCTACCCACCAACTGCCCTTTGACTCCCTCACCCTACCCACCAACTGCAAAACCCTAACCCTTTGACTCCCTCACCCTATCCACCAACTGCAAAACCTTAACCCTTTGACTCCCGCACCCTACCCACCAACTGCAAAAACTTTAACCCTTTGACTCCTTCACCCTACCCACCAACTGCCCTTTGACTCCCTCACCCTACCCACCAACTGCAAAACCCTAACCCTTTGACTCCCTCACCCTATCCACCAACTGCAAAACCTTAACGCTTTGACTCCCGCACCCTACCCACCAACTGCAAAAACTTAACCCTTTGACTCCCTCATCCTATCCACCAACTGCAAAAACTTAACCCTTTGACTCCCGCACCCTATCCACCAACTGCAAAACCCTAACCCTTTGACTCCCTCACCCTATCCACCAACTGCAAAAACTTATACCTTTGACTCCCTCACCCTATCCCCCAACTGCAAAAACTTAACCCTTTGACTCCCTCACCCTACCCACCAACTGCAAATCCCTAACCCTTTGACTCCCTCACCCTATCCACCAACTGCAAAAACGTAACCCTTCGACTCCCTCACCCTATCCACCGACTGCAAAAACTTAATCATTTGACTCCGTCACCCTATCCACCAACTGCAAAAACTTAACCCTTTGACTCCCGCACCCTACCCACCAACTGCAAAAACTTAACCCTTTGACTCCCGCACCTTACCCACCAACTGCAAAAACTTAACCTTTGACTCCCGCACCCTACCCACCAACTGCAAAAAAAACACCTTTGACTCCTTCACCCTATCCACCAGCTTCCTGCAGGAAACTGGTGGATAGGGTGAAAGAGTCAAAGGGCTAAGTTTCTGCTTTGCAAGCATGGTTGACAAACGCAGGACGCTGGTGGACAGAGTCAAAGGGTTAATGTAAAAATAGCAGTGACAACAGACGACATGGGCAGGTTGATAACGTTCATCCTGCATTCTTCTTAGGTAGGATCTCAGAACCTGGCCAACTGATGGGTTTATATGCAGGCTTAAGGCTTGTGCCGTGATCATTCTGGATCTTCTCCGTCACATGGCACCTGTGACGGTAGTGCATATGGAATTCATTCCGAGCGCGGAGACGCCATCGTGAGAAACTGAAACTGAAAACTGAAACTGCGTTCTTCTGGAGTCACCTTCAACCTGTTAGATTCTCCACATGCAACAAAATGGACCAACCCCTCTCGAACAGAACAGCCTGGAGTAAAGTAGTATTAATTAATACATACAACTTTCACGCACGCACAGACTCACACACACACTCACGCACGCATACACACACCCCACCCCACACACACACCCACACACGAACGAACGCACGCACGGAAATACACATAAACACAAATATACAGAATAACTCTGGTTATTTAAGATTTCTGATTGGCAATGCCGATTCTAGAGTTATAAATGGTTCTTTAAAATTGCTTACTAGCGCTGCCGATCTGGCAATGCTGATTCCACACTTCAGTAATACTGGTCCTTTAAAATTACTTACTAGCAATGCTGATTCTGGCAATGCTGATTCCACACTCTTGAGTAATAATGATCCTTTAAAATTACTTACTAGCAATGCTGATTCTGGCAATACTGATTCCACACTCTTGAGTAATAATGGTCCTTTAAAATTACTAGCAATGCTGATTCTGGCAATGTTGAATCAATACTTGAGTAATACTGGTCCTTTAAAATTACTTACTAGCAATGCTGATTCTGAATCAACACTTGAGTAATAATGGTTCTTTAAAATTACTTACTAGCAATGCTGATTCTATGCTACGGGCTTGTCACAACACCTCTGACCATCAAACTCTATGGTAGCCGACAGGAATTGTGTGATACACGGACAGTCATCGCCTTCTCTGTTCTGTGCTACCATCACCCTCTGTCTGTCTGTCTCTCTGTCTGAATTCTGTCTCATCCCGCAATATTTGGGGTGGGTTTTTTTTTTTCGATTCAGGGTTACTACCGAGGACAACCGCATGTGGAATTGGGTAACAAGGTGAAGGGAGATAAGCAAAGCAGGAACAATTATTGTCCTTACTGTAGTGTCCTTGACTCCCCTCCCCCAACCCTAACTCTTTCTCTGTTCTGTCTCTCTTACCTCCTCAATCTCATCCCTTCTCCTCTTCTTCTCTCTCCTCCCTCCCTCTCTCTCCTTCACTCTCACTCCCCCTCTCTCTCACTCTCACTCACTCCTCTCTCTCACTCACTCCCTCTCTCTCACTCACTCCCTCTCCCTCACTCCCCCTCTCTCTCCTCCCTTTCTCTCTCATTCCCCCTCTCTCTCCCTCCCTTTCTCTCTCTCACTCCCTCTCTCACACTCACTCCTCTTTCTCCCTCCTCTCTCACTCCCTCCCTCTCACTCACTCTCTCTCACTCCCGTCTCCTCCCTCCCTTTCTCTCTCTCACTCCCCTCTCTCTCACTCTCCCTCTCCTCCCTCCCTCACTCACTCCTCTCTCCCTTTCTCCCTCCCTCTCTCTCCTTCCCTCTCTCACTCCCTCCCTCACTCTCTCCCCTCCCTCTCTCTACCTCCCGCTCTCTCACTCCCTCCCTCTCTCTCCCTCACTCTCTCCCTCACCTCTCTCCCTCACTCTCTCACTCACACTCCCTCTCTATCTCCCGCTCTCTCACTCCCTCCCTCTCTCTCACTCCCTCTCTCTCACTCCTCACTCCCTCTCTCTCACTCCCTCTCTCTCACCCCCTCTCACTCCCTCTCTCACTCACTCCTCTCTCACTCACTCCCTCTCTCACTCCCTCTCACTCACTCCCTCTCTCACTCACTCCCTCTCTCTCACTCCCTCTCTCACTCACTCTCTCTCTCTCTCACTCACTCTCACTCCCTCTCTCTCACTCCCTCTCTCGCTCACTCTCACTCACTCTCTCTCACTCCCTCTCTCACTCACTCTCACTCCCTCTCTCTCACTCACTCTCTCCACCAGATTTTTTTCTGATCTGCAGATCTGTTAGTTAGTGCCTACGCCCCTTTCGTGTGTATAAGCACATAGACTGTTCTATATATGCACACAGAAGAACCCTGTGAGTCATGCCATTGTCCAGTGACTGTATCTCCCCGCGACGCCCACCGGTACAAGCGGAAGGAAAAAGTAAAGTAAAGTAAAAACACATCCAGCATGCACACCCACCAAAGAGGGAGAATGCAGACTGTGCACAGTGCGCGCGTAAAACAACGTGCATATACGCTTCCGAGAAATTTTGGATCACTAAGGGAAAAAAAAAATGCTGGACGGACTTGCAGAGTGGCTGGGGACGAGGAGGGTGGGGGAGATGCTAGGGGCAACGAGAGATAGAGACAGATGGAAGTCCATGATCGCCAACGCCATGCGGCAGGGCACCTGATGATGATGATGATGATGAAGGGGGAAAAAATGAATGAAAGAAATTTTGGATCACTAAGGGAAAAAATGAAAGAAAAAAAAAAACAAAACGAAAAAGGATAAAAAGAAAGAAAAGGAGAAAGGATTAGCAACATACATTGTTGCTAGAGAGAAGACATAGAGAGAGGGAGGGAGAGAGGGAGGGAGAGAGGGAGAGAGAGAGAGAGAGAGAGTGAGTGAGAAATTTAAATATAACTAAGGACACTGCAACATTAAAAAAAGAACAGGCTTAAATTACCCAAAATTGCTTCCGCTTATCACATTTTACCAAAGCCAAAAATGCACTTAGTACACGCACCCAATTGTCAATCCTAAGAGAAAGAATTTAAGACTTCATCGAATACATACAGGTGAATGGACCAGCAAGGCAGAAAACGATAGGAAGAGATGACAGAAAGCAAAGGAACAAGGCAGAAACAAAGTGACAGAAAAGATGAAATTTCTAGCACAGAATTTCCAGAAGGTAGGGATACTATTTATACTGGAAGAGCCCCCAGCATCCCTATGGCAGGCTGGCTCTTCCATCACAGGTAAAGTTATGGAACAGCACATGATAAGTTATGGTATACAGGGGGGTGCAAAAGTAGGTATACAGTTATGAAAAAAGAAAACACGTACAATACTCATTGCATTCATTATACAAACAAATGAATATTGCATATACATATAATAACAAGCATAGCCTTAATCACTCAGATACTCAAATTGCTTGCCGTCGGTATTCACACACTCCTCTAATCGAGAGCAGACACTCATGCACATTCTAGCACAAAGATCTTTTATCAGCATCAATTTTTTGACAAGCCTGCAAGATGAACTGAATCATGTCATTAACAGTGCGCGGCTTGCGTGCGAAAACCCTGTCCTTTACATATCCCCCCAAAAAGAAGTCCATCTGTCTTCCAGTATTGTTTTAAAATCCATTTGCGCTCCTTGTCTGTCAAATTACCAGCCATGGTTAAATCAAATTGCCGCTTAGATCTAAATTAAATTGCCGCTTTACCTACAAAAAATAAAAAAATTAAAAAAGTTAGGATAAAAAGTACATGCATATTATTAGTTACGATGAAATACAATTAATGACACTGAAAATATCGAAAATAAGGCCAACTAACTTAATGTGCTTATAATTTCAATGAATTAAGCATATTTATAATGATGTGATACTTACTGTATACCTACTTTTGCACCCCCCTGTATATTAGTTAGGAGCGCTGTTTACGCTGTTGCTACTGAAAAAAGCGAGACGTGCAGCAAGTTCAATTTTGCCATTTAACAACAAGAAGTAACAATAACTACCTGTATGGTGCCTCACCTGACAAAGGCACTACGCGCTTCACACAAGCATGACAGACAAAGGTAAACACAGGTAAACCAAACACCTGTCAACCCCTTACCGCTAGGATGAAAACAGATTACCTGTAATTACTCGGGTACAGAAGCAATAAAAGCGAATTATATTAAAATGTCTGCCTCATGGTCGAAACAAAAAAAACAAACTATAAAACATACACCCACACACACATTTACACACGCACAGACACGTGCAAAATAAAAAAAAAAACCCATAAAACATACACTCACACACACACTTACACACGCACAGACACGTGCAAAATAAAAACAACATAAAACACACACTCACACACACAATTACACACGCACAGACACGTGCACACCGTTCACACCCAACACACATATACATATATATTTCACGTTCAGCAAATAAAAACGAAACAATCAACTGTGAAAATTGGATGCTGTTCATGTTCATGACAATTGCTGGGGGAACGCCCAGGTGGTCAAGATCATTCGTAACATCAGCCTTCAGAGTCAGGGTTCTGCCTTGTCCACGTCGAAGGTTGACACGGTCGCTGAGGTTGGCAGACAATATGTCACCCAACACATACACAAATACATACCAACACATACACGCACTCGCACACGTGCGCGCACACACACGTACCTGTACACGCACAAGCATGGCCTGTGTGTCTGCTAATAGAAATATATATATATATATATATAATATATATATATAATATATATATATATATATATACACATGGGGGCTAGTCGATGTTTAGCGCCGTCTGCGTGCGAAGTCGTGTCGAATCCGCTAACGTGGTTCGATTTTTCCGCTAAACCCTCTGTCCACCAGCAGTGAATGGTACCTGACTTCGGTCGGGAGTTAAAAAAGCGGAAAGGAAGGGATGGTCCGCTTCAAAATGCCGGCCTAGA
Organism: Monoplex corrugatus; assembly: GCA_030674185.1. NCBI lineage: Eukaryota > Metazoa > Mollusca > Gastropoda > Littorinimorpha > Ranellidae > Monoplex > Monoplex corrugatus. The sequence continues at coordinate 64,597,027 of JAPXFY010000020.1, forward strand.
CACGTGAAATTTAACAGTTCACGCCTACGGTCATATACATGACCTAACCTTTAACATTAATATACACATACATATATATATATTAGAACGGGTGTACTTTGTGTATATATATATATATACACTTCAATTTTCCAAGACAATCAACAAGGGCATTGAGTATTTTCTCCAATATTTCGGCCCTTGGCCTTCCTCAGGGTAAAAAAAAAATATATATATATATACACACATACATGTACATATATATATATATATATATATACACACACAGTCCTGATATGGTTCTGCACAGTCGGCCGGACTTTAAACAACAATAACACACACTCACAAGCATTTGATTATCTATTTATTCATATCTTTCTGCCGAACACTTCTTTTTACTTCTATTCGAAAATAAAATCTTAACCCTTTGACTCCCGCACCCTGTCCAGTGTCTAGTAGACTAGTTCAGTGTTGTACATGCTAGTCCAGTGTCTAGTATAGACTCGTTCAGTGTTGTACATGCTAGTTCAGTGTCTAGTATAGACTAGTTCAGTGTCTAGTATAGACTAGTTCAGTGTCTAGCACGGACTAGTCCAGTGTCTAGTATAGACTAGTTCAGTGTTGTACATATTAGTGTCTAGTAGACTAGTTGTCTAGTATAGACTAGTTCAGTGTCTAGTATAGACAAGTTCAGTGTTGTACATGCTAGTTCAGTGTCTAGTATAGACAAATTCAGTGTCTAGTACTGACAGACAATTTCAGTGCCTATTACAGACTATTTTAGTGTCCAATAACTTTTTCTATTTTGTTTGTTTTGTTTTATTTTACAATAAACAGACATCAACATAAAATGTGATAACGAAAAATGATACCAATTCATACACATAAGAAAAGAGTAATGTTGACATATGAACAAGATATCACACACAGAACATATGTAATAATATTTCATACAATGGAGGTTTCAAAGTGAACATGAAGATTAAAGTACATGTCGTGAAGATAATCTTATTCTCTACTGAGAAAGCACTGGCATATATAGTTATTCCACTGAGCAAGTGAAAGGTTATTTTGTTATTATTCTGTTCAGTCTTGAATCTTAAGATTTATCCTTCTTTGGAAAGGATGTACACTCGGAACACATTTGTCAATCTTTCATTTATGGGTAAAGGATTTTGCAAGCATTATGATAAGATCAAACATTTAAGTATTATACATGTACCAAGATCAAACAGTCTCTTGTTTTTACAGTTTGATCAACACCGAACAATACAAGGTTCTGTGTGATTTTGATGTTAAAGGTATTTTCGCATTTTTCATTGATTAGACGTTCAATTAAGTTCTGAAAGTCAAACCGGTCGCCGTGGTGTAGTGGTTAACGCAACGGACTACTGACTGGAAGATTGTGGGTCCGAATCCCCATCCCCTTCAAAAATCATTGCGGGATTTTTCGGCTCTAACCGGCTCCTACATAGAGTTGGGCTTATTGGGCAGACTGGGACCACACAGTCGAGTCTCATCCACTTCATGGATGCGCCATTGAGGGTGTTGCTTAAACCTTCTGACCAGCACCGCAGGTGTCTGTATCTCTCAGGCCTGGTTGATGCCAGGATATATTATGATAGTAAGCGTAGAGTACAGCCCTGTCACGCAGTCTCAATCCTAGATGCAACTCCATAGCATCATGATTATCATCCTCGTTGACATCATCATCATCGCATTGTAAAAAAGGTGCCAGCTTCTGTGGCCATTATGGTGACGTAGAAAATGGGACCAAAAAAAAAAAGTGAGCACAAAGGTAACTTCCTGGGTGCGATGATCCTAAAAAAAAAGGTTCTGAAAGTCTAGTAGGTTGATAAATTCAAATACCTGGGAACGATCATTTCATCAGACGGCAGATGCACATCAGAAATAGCCGGAAGAATCGGCCAAGCCAAAACAGCATTCAAGAAAATGACAAGCATTCTTACCAACAAATGCCTATCAATTAACATCAGGAAGAGAGTTCTTGAATGTTATATAGAACCAATACTGTTGTACGGATGTGAGGCGTGGACAGTCAACAAGCAAAGCCAGAACAAGATTGAGGCAGCCGAGATGTGGTTACTAAGAAGAATGTTGAGAGTTCCATGGACAGCAAAGAAAACAAACGAGACAGTCTTGATGGAGGCAGACACAAGTAGATCACTCATAAGGAAGATTAGGAAAAGACAGGCAACATTTATAGGCCATTTTATGATGAAGGGGGATTTGGAGCACCTGGTCACAACGGGAAAGCTGGAGGGAAACAGAGCACCAGGTAGACCCAGGGAGAAAATGCTGGACGGACTTGCAGAGTGGCTGGGGACAAGGAGGGTGGGGGAGATGCTAGGGGCAACGAGAGATAGGGACAAATGGAAGTCCATGATCGCCAACGCCAAGCGGCAGGGCACCTGATGATGATGAGTAGACTAGAGACTAGAGACTGAACTAGCTGTACAAGACACAAGTAGCAATTGTGTTTTAACAACTTACCCTTTTAAAGGAATACCCAGAATATCCACCTTTCCTTTCATGCAGTCCGCTCTCAAATGGTGAAGTACTGTTGGTGTCTTTTCGTTCCAACTTTCTAACCCCGACTGCCTGTGACATCTGCTCCCATCTCCATTTATACGGTAATTATAATGATAATCAATTCACTTTCTCTCTGTTGTTTATGGTTAGTAATGGGGTTCGGATTCCGCACTTGCAACATTGAGTAATGATGCATGCATGCGTGTGTGTGTGTGTGTGTGTGTGTGTGTGTGTGTGTGTGTGTGGTGTGTGTGTGTGTGTGTATGTGATCGTGTGTGTGTGTGTGTGTGTGTGTGTGTGTGTGTGTGTGTGTGTGTGTGTGTGTGTGTGTGTTGTGTGTGTTGTGTGTTGTGTTTGTGTTGTGTTGTGTGTGTGTGTGTGTGCGCGCGCGCGTGCGTATGTGTATGCGTGTGCGTGCGTGTGTTGTTGTTGTTGTTATTGTTGTTGTTTTGTGTCGTGCTGTGCTGTTTTGTTGTGTTGTGGTGTGTGTGTGTGTAAGTGTGTGTGTATGTGTGTGTATGTGTGTGTGTATATGTGTGTATGTGTGTGTGTGTGTGTGTGTGTGTGTGTGTGTGTGTGTATGTGTGTATATATGTGTGTTTTGAGGAGTGTGTATGTATGTGTGTGTGTGCATGTGTATGTGTGTGTATATATATGTGTGTGTGTTTTGAGGTGTGTGTATATGTGTGTGTACGTGCACGCGCGCCAGATCGTGTGTTTGTGTGTTGTTGTTATCATTATAGGTCAGTTTATACGTTGGGGTTCTAAATCGACAATGAGGATGGGAAAAGAAGACAAGGAGGATGTGGATGAGGATGGTGGTGATGATGGTGGTGATAATTATGATGAGGGTGGTGGTGGTGA
>JAPXFY010000020.1:64610422-64627922 GCA_030674185.1 Monoplex corrugatus
GTGCAAAATCTTGATAGAAATCAAAAGATCTAACAAAGCTAGATAATTAACAACGAGTTATGAAACCTCACTCACCAATTATTTTCAATATCCTTTGTTTATTTAATAAAACACATGTTTATTTAATAAAACACATGTTCACACCCTAAACATGTCACAAGTCAAAGCAGCGTCTGTTTTGATGAATTTTTTTCCCTCCAACTTTTTCTCCAGCTAAATTAACAACAGGTTGTGATCAGCCCTCCTCCTCTCCCTCCCCCCCTTCCCGCTTCTCTCCCTTGTTGTCCCCTTTCAAGTCACAAAAACTGTATCATGTTTCAACAATCTGACATCACAAACATTATGGTGTGATTGCCTTGTGGTGTGTACAATGTGTACACTAATGTACAGCTATGTCAATGTACCCTTTTGTTTCTGTCTCATTCCCTCTACTACATTAACCCTTTCTCTCCCTCACCCTGTCCACCAGCATCCTGCATTGTCAACCATGCCAGCAAAGCAAAAACTTAACACATCAGTTGCCGTGTGTGGTGATTATTAAAGCAGCAGACTACGGATTGGTGGTTGTGGGTTCAAATCCTGTTAGTCCCATCAAAATCATTATAGCATTTTTTGGCCCCAACAGCATCCTGCCCTGAGTTGAGCGTGCTATGGGCTTACAGGGAAGACTGGGACCATACAGTCGAGTCTCACCCGCTTTACGGATACCTCATTGAGGGTGCTGGTCAAGTCTCCTAATCAACACAGCAAGTGTCTGTATCTCTTGGGCCTGGTTGACACCAGGATATATTTTATGAACATAAACAAAGAGTGCTGTTTTGTCATGCATCAATACAGAATGGAACAGCATGAGATCATTATTATCAACCCCACTGTCGCCGTTATAGCACTGTGAACAATTGTCCCAGTGTCAGTTGCAATTAACCCTTTTACTCTTGTACCCTAGCCTCCACCAGCTGTGAAACTTAACCCTTTAACTATCTCACCCTATCCACCAGTTTCCTGCAACCCTTTGACTCCCTTACCCTATCCATCTTGCAGAAAGCTGGTGGATAAAGTGAGGGAGTCAAAAGGTTAACCCTTTGACTCCCATAGCATGTCCACCAGCATCCTGCATTGCTAACCATGCAGGAAGCTGGTGGATAGGGAGAGGCAGTCAAAGGATTAAGTTTTTGCAGTTGGTGGATAGGGTGCAGGAGTCAAAGGGTTAATGTAGCTAACTTGGCAAATTACAATCAGCCTGTGACTATATTCACCATCAGCCGTGACTGTATTCACCATCAGCCTGTGACTATTCACCATCAGCCTGATTCACCATCAGCCTGTGACTATATTCACCATCAGCTGTGACTGTATTCACCATCAGCCTGTGACTATATCCCCCATCTCCCTCTGCCAGTCGATCCTTCTTAATAATTTCAATCAAGTTTCAACTTTGTATCATCTGAAAGAAAACAAATGACACATTCTTGAAAGAGGCAGACACAAGAAGATCATTCATAAAGAAGATCAGGGAATGACAAGTAACATTTAGAGGCCATATTATGAGGAAAGGGGAATTAGAGCACCTGATCACAACAGGAAAGCTGGAGGAAAAGAGAACACCAGGTAGACCCAGGGAGATAATATTGGACGGACTTGCAGGATGGCTGAAGACAGAAAGGGTGGGAGATGCACCTGCTGCGACAGGGGATAGATTCATGTGGAGGGCCATGATCGTTAACGCCATGCAGCAGGGCACATGATGAAGATGACCATCTGACAATCCCCAACACGTGGTCAAAGCACCTGAGTCTAATCAAAGAAATAGTGAGAAACTCTGGGAAGAACTGAACTGGACAGCAGAAAGTCCTCAGAGGATGGAGTCCCCTTCAAACAAGTCTTTTGGCCCTAAACTCCTTTCACGAAAGATAAACAGCTGTTTTTCTAACCTTGCCAAAATAGTAACGCTGTGCAGTCTTTTTTCTTTCAAATCCCACTTTCATTATTTACCTTCTGGGTTTTTAAATTCGTTTTTTTTTTTATTATTCTTATTCTTATTAGCAAGACTAATCTCAGCTCTCTCAGGTTACAGAGCTGTGTTTCTAACCTTGTCAAAATAGTAACAGTATGCAGTCTTTTTCATGACCCGCTTTCATAATTTATCTTCTGGATTGAAAAAAAACATTTTTTTTAATTACTTTTGTAAGTATTATTGTGGAGGGCCATCATCGCCAACACCATGTGGCAGGGCACATGATGATGATGATGACGATGATGATGATGATGATGATGATGATGATGATGATGATGATGATGATGACTGTAAATAAGACTGATCACAGCTCTCTCTCTCTCTCTCTCTTTTCTTCTTTTTCTTCTTCTCTCTCTCTTGATTTAATTTTTTTTATTACTATTAATAGCAAGATTGATCACAGCTCCATCCCTGTATGTGAGTGTGTGTGAGTGTGTGTGAGTGTGGTGTGTGTGGTGTGTGTGTGTGTGTGTGTGTGTGTGTGTGTATGTGGGCGTGCGTGGTGTGTGTGTGTGTGTGTATGTGGGCGTGCGTGGTGTGTGTGTGTGTGTGTTGTGTGTGTGTGTGTGTGTGTGTGTGTGTGTGTGTGTGTGTGTGTGTGTGTGTGTGTGTGTGTGTGTGTGTGTGTGTCGCGCGCACGCGCATGTGTGTGTGTGCATACATGTGCATGAGTGTGTGCGTGTGCGTTAGTGTATGTGTTGAGTGAGTGAGCGCATGTGCATGAGTGTGCGTGTGCGCGAGTGTATGTATGTGTTGAGTGAGTGAGTGCATGTGTGCATAGGTACAGGTGTTTCTTTATCAGTACACTAGACTTAGGATCATGCCGTGTTCAAGAAATATACATACACATCACCAGAAACAAACAAACAAAATAGAATGAAAACAGGAATTTAACACAATAAAACAAGACAGGCACAAATTTTCAGCCCACTGGCCTTTGTCAAGAGAACACAAAAGACAACAAAGAATAAATGCACAACACAGCACAAAAAACAAAGCAAAACAACCCCCCCCCCCCCCCCACACACACACACACAAAAATTTCAAAACCAAAACTAAAATCCAAGACAAACAAGTAGACAACTCCCCAAACGTGGTGATGAGCATGAGGATTCGCTTTATCTTTTTTCATTATTTTTTTTTTGTAACCCTTTCAGTCCCACAGCCTGTCTATGAGCTGCAAAAACTTAACCCTTTCACTTCCAAACCCAATCCACCAGTCTCCTGCATGGTGGGTGAGAGGGTGCATTCGACTTCCAATCTATCCAGCTGTCAATGGGTACCTGACCTTCTTCAGCGTTGGGGAAAGGTACGGCAGTGAGGTTATTGTTGTTGTTATTGTTTAAATCCCAGCCGACTGTGCAGAGCCATATCAGGGCTATAACCGCTTCAAAACATACAAAACTTCAACAGGAAAAAAAAAAAGAAAAAAAAAAGAAAATTAAGTACACATATCAATGCATTCGCACACATAATATAGGGACATGCGCCCGGCGTTGACCACTCCGTCCAATTTATCGCACATGGGAGATTTAAAAAAACACACCTGAATACAAATGTCAGCATACATAAGGACACCAAAACATATATAAAAACAGGCACAAATTACTCAAAACTGCCTCAGCACATCTCACCTCCCCAGAGCCAAAAATGCACTTAACACATGTACCCAATTATCAATCCTAAGAAAAAGGCACATAAGACTTTATCAAACACATACAGGTGAATGGACCAACAAGGCAGGAATGACAGAAAGTAAAGGAGCAAGGCAGAAACAAAGAGAGTGACAGAAAAGAGGATTTCTAGCACAGAATTTCCAGAAGGTGGGGATACTATTTATACTGAAAGAGCCCCCGGCACCCCCACGGGGGCGAGCAATGAGGTAGAAGAGAAGAGCAACACCCTCATAATACTGACCCCATGAAAAGTTGAGGTCTCTACCACCTCACTCCCCAATCCTCACTGTTATAAACAACCTCACCTAACCTTAAACAAGCACTGCCTTTTCCTGTCTATCATTGAAAATAACCTTGCTGGTGGAATGTGACATTTCACTTAAGTAGTTATGTAAATATATGTCGGACTTCATCATTCACTTCATCACTGATAGTGTAAGTATGAAAGTCACATTCAGTTGTGGTGTCTCATTAACCCTTCAACTCCTGCACACCAAGCCAATAACTGCAAAAACTTAACTCTTTGATTCCCTCACCCTATCCACCAGCAGGTGGATTAGGTTAGGGAGCCAAAGGGTTAAGTTTTTGTTTTGCTGGCATGATTGACAATACGCACACGTGCACACGCACACACACATATTCCATCTAATATCACTTACAGTGAAAAGACGTTAAATCAAAGAACGAACGAACACACACATGCACACACACACATATGCACACACATGCACACACACACACACACAGAGGAGACAGCAACACTGATGAGGTGCAGAAGATGGGGTGGCAAAAACAGAAAAACAGAAAAAAGAAAAGGATTACTTAATAGTATTATCCGGCTGGATGGGGACTTGGGTCATACCCCTGCTCTCTAAAACGCTCAACTTGTACGACTTACAATACAATAATGTATTCATGCACTTCTCCATGATTTGGACATGGACTTATGATACTGGCAACATTATGAAAATGAAGGACTGTTTTATGTCAGAAGCTGATGTGAATTTTGATTTGTGAATTATAAATTCCAAGTTAAGTACATGCATACCGTGTACTTTGAAACAAACTTGAAGGACTGTTTTATGTCAGATGCTGATCTGAATTTTGATTTGTGAATTATAAATTCCAGGTTAAGTACATGGAGATCATGTACTTTGAAACAAATTTTGTTTTACACTTCAGCACTGGTGCTTATGCTTATATAATGGTTTTATTAATTGTCTAAAACAGGCACAATAATTAATTAGCTAATGTTCACACACAAACACACACACACACACACATATATATATATATATATATGCACACCACACACATACCTAACACACACACACACACACACACACAACCACAAACAAACATACATCAAATCTACACACAAAACAAGCACTCCTGTGCTTATCAGCACAACCAAATAGGCTTGTGCATACTCTCAGATAGGTAGACACATTCAGCCTTCTGCTACTGAACAACATCCTATAACTTATCCATGTTCCCTTATTATTCAGATATATCCAACAAAACTACATCGAGACAACTTCCTGTGGGGAGTATTTGCCTGGACATGACTTTTATCAAACCTATTTCATTTTTTGTTCTGTTTTGTATTTTGGTGTTCAGATTTTTCCTGATGCACGTACGCATGTTGTTTTGTCCGCACTGTGCAGGCAGTATGTTGCTACACAGTTTGCATACTCCGGTGGGTTTGAATGCCGGGTGTTTTCATATTCCCATAAAGTGCTGAACATTAAGATGATGTACAGGATCTTTAACATGAATAACTGATGTTCTGTGTGTGTATACTCTTGTAGGAGGTTTAGGTACTAGCGGGACCGGAAAAAGTTCCACCCCTTACCTACCAGGTAGCATGTACCCAAGGAGGAGTAAATTCAAATCTTCCAAGTCCAAAGTCCTATCCAGTTGACTAGCGCATCTGTGGAAATCTTTTCTGCTTTCTAAACAACTCATTCACACAAGCTTCTCACCCTGTCAATAACACGCATTCATATACTGTATCGTTCACCGAAATCTTCCCATTTCTATCCACAACTTTGTTCAAAAACATTTTTGCATTTCACATTCAGGTCACCATACCAACACATTTTAAGATCCCACTCCTACCCATGCGACGCGTAACAAAGAATCGATGACTTTGCGCAACTCCCAACACTGTGATAGCCTTGCTGTGCTCTGCCGTGTCAGAGACGTCAGCAAAGACACTGCACTACTAACCTACTGGCTGAAATAGTTCAACTATTGTAACTTTTATGTGCTTACATTTGAAAGTGTGTCTATCAGTATCAGTTTCAGTTTAAATCTGGTCACGAAGGCTTCACCTTGCTAAGTTATGCGCCACCCCACGACTGCTAAGCAATGATTATATACTGAATATATATACTTATTATATATACTGATTATATATATTGATTATATATTTTCCCATTCGGTCAATCATATGCTTATATTTTCTCTTATGCATTATTTAACAGCAAGATACTTTATATTCCACAAACTACTCATAGCTAGTGCATCACAGTTTTAATTTTAGCCCTGGACCCTCTTCAGGATAAAACAATATCAATATGGCATGACCACTTTTCAAATTGCAGAATTCATTTCATTTCTGCTCTGACATCATATTTACTCATTAACACATTATGATGTCATTTAAATCAGCTTAGTCCTTTTCTCACACTGAACCAAGCAGCAAGGAAGTTTCAGTCTTTTTCTCCTAATTTTTGTATTTGGTGTTTGTTTGTGATCTTACGCTTGACAATGGCCAGTTGGCTGAAAATTTGCACCTGTCTTGTCTTGGTGTATTAAATACACATTCTGATCTTATTTTTCATGTTTTTTTTTCTGGTTCCTGCTAATCACTGGGAATAGAAGACAAATATGGCAGATGACATAACCCCATTGTGTAATGTGTCGACAGGGTCATGAATGAATTCTGTGAACTCAAAGGTATGTTAGCTCCACTGGAGAGAGTTCCATGGTCAAAACTACTACTGCAGCGAGCAATGTTGCGAACAAGCCAACAGTTATGTTGACGGTGGATTAACTCAAGACATCGTTATTGAGTCATGACTTCAACTGAACCACCTGTACTTGAACTGTTTCAGCCATTGATTAAGTCAGTAGTGCAATACTTTGTGTGTGTGTTGTTGTGGTTGTCGTGTGTGTGTTGTGTGTGTGTGTGGTGTGGTGTGGTGTGTGTGTGTGTGGTGTGTGTGTGTGTCGTCTGTTTTGTGTGTGGTGTGTGTGAAGTCTGTGTGTGTGTGTGTCTGTGTGTCTGGTGTGTGTGTTGTGTGTGTGTGTGTGTGTGTGTGTGTGTGTGTGTGTTGTGTGTGTGTCTGAGTGTGTGGTGTGTGTGTGTGTGTGGTGGTTGTTTGAGTCTGTTTGTGTGTGTGTGTGTGTGTGTGTGTGTGTGTGTGTGTGTGTGTGGTGTGTGTGTGTGTGTGTGTGTGTGTGTGTGTGTGTGTGTGTGTGTGTGCACTGTGTGTGTGTTGTGTGTGTGTGTGTGTGAACTGTGTCTGTGTGTGTGTGTGTGTGTGTGTGTGTGTGTGTGTGTGTGTGTGTGTGTGTGGTGTGTGTGTGTGTGTGTGTGTGTGTGTGTGTGGTGTTGTGTGTGTGTGTGTGTGTGTGTGTGGTGTGTGTGTGGTTTGTGTGTTTTTGTGTGTGTGTGTGTGTGCATGAGTGTGTGTGCGCATGTGTGTGTGTGTGTGTGCATGTATGTGTGTGTGTGTGTGTGTGTGTGTGTGTGTGTGTGTGTGTGTGTGTGTGTGTGGTGTGTGTGTGTGTGTGTGTTGTGAAGTTTTTGCTCTGTTACCATGGTTGACAATGCAGGATGCTGGTGGATAGGGTGAGGGAGTCAAAGGGTTAAGTTTTTGCTTTGCAATCATCTATTAATGATCTCCACAGTTAATGATCTCTGCAGTTAATGATCTCCACAGTTAATGATCTCCACAGTTAATGATCTCCACAGTTAATGATCTCCACAGTTAATGATCCCTACAGTTAATGATCTCCACAGTTAATGATCTCAACAGTTAATGGTCTTAACAGTTAATGATCTCTACAGTTAATTATCTCAACAGTTAATGATCTCTACAGTTAATGATCTCTGCAGTTAACGATCTCTGCAGTTAATGATCTCTGCAGTTAATGATCTCAACAATTAATGATCTCAACAGTTAATGATCTCTACAGTTAATGATCTCTACAGTTAATGATCTCTACAGTTAATAATTTCACAGTTCACATTATTAGTATCATCATCAATGAGAATACAAATGTATGAGTGACTAATAATATTTCTGATTTTTCCAAATGCAAACAATCACGAACATATAGGTGGTGTGGTGTGGTGTATGGTGTGTGGTGTGGTGCATGGTGTGGTGTGTGGTGGTGTGTGGTGTGGTGTGTGGTGTGGTGATGTGTGGTATGGTGTGGTGTTGTGATGTGGTGTGTGGTGTGATATTGTGGTGTGTGGTATGGTGTGGCGTTGGTTGTGGTGTGGGGTGTGGTATGGTATGGTGTGTGGTGTAGAGTGATATGATGTGATGTGGTATGGTGTGATGTGGTGTGGTGTAGTGTTGTATGGTATGGTGTGAAATGGTGTTATTTGGTGTGGTGTGCTGTGGTGTTGTACTGTGTAGTATAGTATGGTGTGATATGTGTGGTATTGTGTTGTGCGGTACAGTGCGGTGTGGTAGGGTATGGTGTAGTGTGGTATGATGTGATGTGATGTGGTGCAGTATGGTGTGGTGTTGTGTGGTATGATATGGTATGATATGTGGATGTTATAATTCTACTAAAATATCACCAAATCATGAACACAACATAGGATACAGAACAAATGCTACTGCCGCTTACAGGACGGCCAACAAAATGTTATGACACAAACGTCAAGCAACTGGGAAAGTTCATTATTATAAACAATACAGTTTTAAAGTTTCAGAATGTACCAAAGCAGCATTCAAACTTAATGAAATTCTCGGCATAAACCTGTCTCACAAAGGTTATAATAATTAATAATTAATTAATAATAATTACAATATTTATATTGCGCAAAATCTTGATAAAATCAAATCTAAGCGCTGAAGCAGACACACACGCAAGCACGCACGCACGCACACACACGCACGAACACACACAAAACACACACACACACACACGCATGGCTATAAATGGGGAGAAAGAATAAAAGCAATAAAAGCAAGAATAAAAGCAATGGAAAATTATAGAGAGCATAGCATATACAACTATATATTATAACCATGTGATTCCCCTCCGAGCGGAGACAGGCTGCAGAGGGGGGGGGGGGGGGGGGGGGGGGGTTGAGTGAGATTAGGATTTTATGTGGAGGAGAAAAGGTGAGTTTTGAGAGCGGACTTGAAGGAGACAAAAGTAGGTTGCTGACGGACTGAGAGAGGAAGTTTGTTCCAGGAGAGTGGACCAGAAACAGAGAAGGCTCGTGGACCATAGGTATTGAGCTTAGTGCGTGGAAGGAGGAGATTGTTGAGAATGTGTAGTAGGGCAGTTTCAGTGCTATGGCACTGGCGGTAGGCTGACTGGAAAGGATTGAGGAGATTGTTGGCAGACAGGTGAGAGTTCAGCTGGTTGAGGACAACTTTTTCAAGGAGTTTTGACAAGAAAGAGAGATTAGAGATAGGCCGGTAATTTTTCAGTTCATTTGGGTCTAAATTGTGTTTCTTGAGGAGAGGGTGAACAATAGCAGACTTGAAAGAATCTGGGACAGTTCCAGTTTGAAGAGAAGTGTTGATGATGTCAGTGATGAATGGGAGGAGAGTAGGGAGACAGTCGGCGTAGAGAGAACCTGGAAGAGGATCCAGTTCGCAGGTTTTGAACGACATGGATCTGATTGTGTTGAGAATTTCTTCTTGTGAGACTGGGGTAAAAGTAGTAAGAGGTGTGCCAGCGAAGGAAGGGTCAGGTGGGCATGGTTGACAGGGTGTCCTGTCAAGCCTGTCACGAAGAGTTTGTATTTTGGTGGTGAAATAGTTGGAGAATACAGATGGGAGTTCTTCATTTGTATGTTTTGTTGGGAGAGGTAAATCTTTTCGTGTGCCAAGGAGATGATTCTTTTCGTGTACTAAGGAGATGATTCATGGTTATTGCCCTTATAAGGCTCTATGCAGGCAGCTGGGCAGAAAATACGAAAACAACAATAACAAATGTTAAACATCTGCTGTCCTTGTTAATCAACATGAAAACAGATCGATCCAAGCTCATTTTGTATATATACATGGATGGATTGCACCAGCACGCGGCTGCACAACACGTTTCAATCTCTTACATGGATTCTATATGTAAGACTTGCGGGAATGTTTTCACAAGAACGTGACTGAAACTGAAATAATTCTAACAATTCCGAACGCTTCTGGGAGACTGAAATGCATTATACACCTGGGCCCAGACTGTTATAGTGTGTTGCTTTAATTAAGTCCCAACAACACCTGGCAATTAACAAGAAGGGGAACTCGAAAGTCAAAGTCTTGGAACACACCTGGGCGATCACACAAAAGGCTGGTCCAGAACAGACCAGAGTGTTGAATCTTCATTGCTGTTCTACATGCCAGTGTGTAGAAAGTAAATAAGTTTCAACATGTGAGCCCGGTCTTTTCGCTGAGACTGTGTAATAACTAAACCTGGGGTTATGAACCCAAACTGTACGAAGTTAACCCTTTACCTCCCTCACCCAATCCACTAGCATCCTGCACTGTCATCGATGACTGCAAAGCAAAAACTTAACCCTTTGACTCCCTCACCCTACCCACCAGCATCCTGCATTGTCAACCATGCTAGCAAAGCAAAAACTTAACCCTTCGATCCCTTCACCCTTTCTGCATGATCTATTTATGTATATGTCACTTGTTTATCTACTTCTTCATACAATTAACACACTAAAAAAAAATCATTTATCTATTCATTCATGTTATCTACATTCATCAATTCATTTGTATACTTCATCATTCATGTCACGATACTATTCTGATCATCTGTAATAGAAAGTTGTTCACATTATCTTTCTGAAAGAAACTGGTACTTAAGCAATGAGTTAAGATCAAATCTGCCACATTTATCAAAACCTATCCTCCGAACTGTACGTCACTGTCAGATCCTGTTTGGTTTTAAAATGCTCTATATGTACAACTTATTATTCAGCAAGGAAGCTGGTGGAAAGGGTGAGGGAATCAAAGGGTCATTTTTGCAGTTGACACACTGGATGCGGGAGTCAAAGGGTTAATTAAGCAAGCGAAGGAAGTGAGGAGATGCACAGTTTAGCAATGCACTCTGCACAGGAAGAAACAACAAATTTTACACAATGAACCTTTCTTGACAAGAAAGTAAAGACAATGCAATGTTGTAGTTGCTTGTGAAAGGATATAAACTGTAAGTTACATGACCTGTCAGTTGCTGATGGGAGGATCTTAACCTTTTCGCTGCCTAGTGATAGTATATTCTCTCGCAGTAATTTTGTGGTACTTTAACTTAGTTTAAGGGAAATTGATCCCATTTATGAAATCCTGATGATTTTTGGTTCTGTCACGTTCTTAACTAGAAAAAGAATTTTTCCCCTCATTTTTCTTTCAGCGTCAGAAATTTCACTGAAAAAAAAAATGCTGGCAGTGAAAGGGTTAATATTGTTTGCTCACAGGCCAACAGGATCTCTCTAAGACAAGAAATTTACTTGAAAATGCGTAGTCAGAAAGATTATCCTATTTACTTATTCAATTATCTATTTGTATATGTATTCACAAGCCTGCTACTTTATGTGTGTATGTGTGTGTGTGTGTACTTACTTTATCTTATTTACTTATTCAATTATCTATTTGTTTATGTATTCACAACACTGATACTTTGATACTTTGTGTGTGTGTGTGTGTGTGTGTGTGTGTGTGTGTGTGTGTGTGTGTGGTGTGTGTGTGTGTGTGTGTGTGTGTGTGTGTGTGTGTGTGTGGTGTGTGTGTGTGTGTGTGTGTGTGTGTACTTACTTATATTATTTACTTATTCAATTATCTGTTTGTTCATGTATGTAATTTTTTTTTGGTGCGTATTTACTTATTTGATTCTGTTAAATTTAAATAATATCTTTTCTTTCTATATTATCTATTTATGTATCTGTCACTTGTTTATCTACTTCTCCATACTATTAACACACGTTAAAAAAAAATCATTTATTTATTCATTCATGTTATTTACATTCATCAATTCATTTCTATACTTCATCATTCATGTCACGATACTATTCTGATCATCTGTAATACTAATAGAAAGTTGTTCACATTATCTTTCTGAAAGAAACTACGACCTAAGCAATGTGTTAAGATCAACATCAATCAAAACCTATCCTCCGAACTGTATGTCACTGTCAGATCCTGTTTGGTTTTAAAATGCTCTATATGTGCAGGATAACCCATCGAAGATGGATATGAAGACATTATGATACTTGCACAGTGTGGGCCTAACAACCAGAACAACATTAATCAAAGGACAAAACTCTTGAGAATTATCTCCCATGTTGTACTTCTCAAATCTAACACAGTTTGCGCTACCCATTCAACTAGCATAGAAGCAGATACAAAGTACAAAAACAGTAAGCTCAGAACATTCCTCTTTTTCTTTTTCTTTGAGGAGAGTTCTGAGCTTACTGTTTTTGTACTTTGTATCTGCTTCTATACTAGCTGAATGGGTAGCGCAAACTGTGTTAGATTTGAGAAGTTCTACACAACATGGGAGATAATTCTCAAGAGTTATGTCCTTTGATTAATATTATAAAAATTCTCCCTGCTTCCCTCTTATTTCTTTGGTATATAACCAGAACAACATAAACATACATATCCAAAAAAAGACTGTTCAGAAAAGGAAAGAACACAAAAACCTCTACCTACTGCTCTTCACACTCACAAGTCATACACTATCATTACTGAGGGTTGCTGTGGAGAAGTGGGAAAATGGTAAGACTTCCAGCCATAAGGTCCTGGGTTTGATCAGTCCAGTTACCTCCACCTGGCGGGGAAAAGGCGGAAATTTTCCTAACTCCCAGTTAAACATGTACACAGACCTGCCAGTGCCTAAACCCCCTTCAAGTAATTATGCATGTAGAATATCAAATATTCATGTTAACCCTTTGACTCTCATACCCTATCTACCAACTGCAAAAACTTGACCCTTCGAATCCATCACACTATCTAACAGCTTCCTGCAGGAAGCTGGTGGATAGGGTGAAGGAGTGGAAGGGTTAAGTTCTTGTTTCGCCATCTTGGTTGACAATGCAGATTGCTAGAGGACAGGGTGCGGAAGTCAAAGGGTTAAGATCCTGTAAGTCATATCAGTGGCTGGCTTTATGTAATCTTGAAAACGCCCAGCATGTTGTACGCCCACCAAAGATACAGACCATGCAGCAACATAGCCAAGTGTGGTCAGCTCATGTAACAGCTTGAGTTCTCCGTGCTCCACGAACAGTCTGAATAATGTGTAATGTGGAGGGAGTCCATATGATTTTGGTGAATAACACTACGCAAGAATTAATATAAATCAATATAAGAACTCTGGTAGCCTAGTGTTTATAAGAATCTGCCTAGAAAACATGACATCCACAAAAAGCCCTGGGCTCAATTCTATCACACAGGGGATTTAAAAAACACACTTGAATACAAATTTAAACATAACTAAGAACTCTAAAACATAAATAAAAAATGGGCCTAAATTACCTAAAATTGCATCCACATACCTCATTTCCTTGAGCCAAAAATGCATTGAACAATGTACCCAATTATCAATCCCAAGAGAAAGTATTTGAGACTTTATCGAACATATACAGGCGAATGGACCAACAAGTCAGAAAATGACAGGAAGAAAAGACAGAAAGCAAAGAAACAAGGCAGAAACAAAGTGAATGACAGAAAAGAGGACATTTCTAGCACAGAATTTCCAGATGATGGGGATACCATTTATACTGAAAGAGCCCCTGGCATCCCCATGGGGGAAAGAGAAGTACATAAGAACACCTACAGACAGAAGAAACGAAGAGAACAGGGTGGCACTGCTCTGTAGTGATGTGCTCTCCACATGAAGACAGCTGTCTGAATTTCACAACTGATATGCAACTTATGACACTCCTTTTCTCACATTGGACACAACAGCAGGGAAGTTTCAGTCTTTTTCTCATAATTTTTGTATCTGGTGTTTGTTTGTTTGTAATCTTACGCTTGACAAAGGCCAATTGGCTGAAAATTTGCACCTGTCTTGTCCTGTTGTATTAAATAAGCGTTTGTATTCTTCTTTCATGTTTTTTCTGGTTCCTGATATGTAACTTACAGCTTAACTATTGGAAGACTAAATACGTTTTTGTTAAGCAATATCTACTTCCTCTTCTTTGAATGGTCTATCTTACGTATGGTGTAAGGAAAGATCAATCTGGATTTATAAGGTGATGACATTCAGATTGTCCAACGAATTCTCATATGTCCTGCAGACAGATTGTTATTTGAGTTGATTGTTCTAAATTGTTTGATTTCATTGTTCTCTTTCTTCCCTTCAACCCATCTTTTTGTTTTATTTTGTTTTTGTTCTTGGGTTTGTTTGTTTGTTTGTTTGTTGATGGTGGTGGTCTAAAATCAGATAGAGAGCAAATTATTACCTAAAACATTCCTTCCTTCCTTCACATGGTGAAAGCAAATTAACTGTGACAAGAAACTAAAAAAAAAAATTTTTTAAAAAGGAAAATAGAAGCTCTTGAGAGCCCTACATCTAACATGTACATCATCGTCAGAGTACGGATTTTCCATTTTTAACAAATCGCTAATAAGTCTAAAGCCATGCTTAAAGCCATGCTTATTTACCTTTTAAAAAACTAAAGGCTGGGCTATGTATCTTTCCTGCAATGCTTTTAGATGCTCCAATTTTCCGCAACTTAAAAATGGTCTGTAACCACTAAACCCTTAGGAAATAGTTGTCACTGAACATGAAATGTTGTACCATTCAGGGTGTTTTATCCTTCTGATTCCTGCTCCCTATCCACCAACTTGCAAAAACTTGTCTATTTGACTCTTACCCTATCTACAAGCTTCTTGCAGAAAGCTGGTGGATAGGGTGAGGGAGTCAATGGGACAAGTTTTTGCTTTGCTAGCATGGTTGACAATGCAGGATGCTGGTGGACAGGGTGCTGGAGTCGAAGGGTTAATGTGAGTTTGGAGTTTGTTAAAAACAAACCCACAGCACTTGAGGTTGAGCAATTCCAAATGTGCTCCCCCCAAATCAACCAGTGAATTAACAATTACCTGGCAGATTCCTTGAGTCTGTGCAAAACACTACGCATTGTCAAGATCTTGAATGGGGAGGGCATGTTTTTGTGTGTGTGTGTGTGTGTCTGTGTGTGTGTGTGTGTGTGTTGTGTGTGTGGATATGTGTGTGTGTGTGTGTGTGTGTGTGTGTGTGTGTGTGTGTGTGTGTGTGTGTGTGTGTGTGTGTGTGTGTGCTGTGCGTGTGTGTGCGCGCGCGCGCAAGCGCTAGCACGCATGTGTGCATGTAGTGGATGAGGTGCTGTTAGGGGAACCAGCTGATAGTTTTCACCATGAAACACTAAGCTCACACACACCACTTAATGTATAAAATACAAAAATAAATAAAGAATCACAGAAGACAAAGAGGTGGTTCTTCTTTCCATCTTATTTGCATTTACTCCACAGATACTAGACTCCTCTGGTGCTGATCTAAACAGCAGGGCGGAAAGGAATATATAGGGCCTAATTCCTATCAATATAATTATAAAACAAAAATAATAATAATACAATAAAATACTGCGCAGGAGAAGGGGCAGGTCATATCATCATTCACCAAAGAATGACAGATGGTTATGATTATAAAACCTCCCCAACCAACCTGTCACGTGCAAATCATAAGTGTGAGATGATGCATGTCTGCTGTTAAATGTCAAACGCCGGGTTATTTGATTCATGCTCATAGATCTATCAAATCAAAAATGTCATACGGTGTTATTTCAGACATCATCGTACACACAGTACCACACACCCACGGACCAAGAACTAAACCTAGTATTAGCAGTAACAGTAACATTGCCACGGTTGTAACAGAAACATGCGCGCACACAAAATCAAAAATGCACACACACACACACACACACACACAGTGACACACACACACTTACTGCGTGACTTAGTATAAAACACACACCGAACAGACACAAACGAACACGCTAGAATCACAAAAAAGCTAGCAACTTTCGCAGCTTCAATAGAGATTTGCATGTGTAATTGTTTAGAACTGCAACATGTTTACTTTAATTTAAAACCATGATTTGTCTGCCCCCAACTACACACAGACTGACAGAGTCATCCTCCCCTTTCTGAATAAATGCCGGCAGTAGCATGATGCCGGATTTGCATGCCAGGTTTGGTGACGGTCAGTTGATCTAGTTCATAAACACAGACTCAGACTGGTCAAGTACGCTTCACTTATCTAACGATTTACGTAAAGAAGGAAAAATAGAACACTTACCAGTGTCTTGCTCGTCCAGTGCGGGCATTGTGAAACCACAAAGGTCCCACGTGGGTATTTGAGGGTGAAAACGGATCGTGTTGCTTACCGACACATTAGGCCCATGGAGGTTATCTCAGGTTACAAGTGACGCAGCACGATTTCCCATTGAGCCGACACAAGAATAAAAGGAGCCATCTGACTGGTCGAACGAAGAAGTACCTATAATTATCTTAAACCCCGACTTAGGTTATGTGAGGTCAAGGACACGCCAGGCACAGGCGTTTGAAAAAAAATCAGTTCTCGGAACAGTTTGTTTCATAACGATCGAATTGCTTTGTATGGTAACAGTGAACGACACTGCACCAATCACAATTCTTTGCTGTCCTCCCTTGCAAACACTGTGCTACTGATCTCACAGAATTATGAAATCTGTGTTAGACTACCTGTGTGTGTGTATGTGTGAGTGCGTGTGTGTGTGTGAGTGTGTGTGTGTGTGTGTGTGTGTGTGAGTGTGTGTGTGTGTGTGTGTGTGTGTGTGTGTGTGAGTGTGAGGGGGGGAGAGGAGGGGAGTTGGTGGTGGCGGGGATGTTGTGAAGGGAATTATTTGACGGTTTTCAGCAAAATTATCTGCCATTATTCTGGGATAATGAACGAAGATCAGCGGGGGACGAGGAAAAGGCCATCTACGATGTATATTACAATTCAGAGTCAGTTTCAGATTTTCATAATAGCGTCTCCTCGTTAAGAATAATTAGATTCCGTATGTACTGATGCCATACATGACATGCGATGGAAAAGATTGTACGTATTTCTCTTCTCTCTCATAGTTGTGTGTCGGGTATTTGCAGAGTATAAATGTAGGCTTGGGCGCTCCTTCTTTGAGGAGTGTTCCGAGCTTACTGTTTTTGTACTTTGTATCTGCTTCTATGCTAGCTGAATGGGTAGCGCAAACTGTGTTAGATTTGAGAAGTTCTATACAACATGGGAGATAATTCTCAAGTGTTATGTCCTTTGATTATATTATAAAAATTCTCCCTGCTTCCCTCTTATTTCTTTGGTATTATCTATATGCATTGGAAGCAACCCTGTATATGTTCTGTCTTGTCTATGTGTGTGTGTTTGGTCAGTTCAAGAATAAAAGACTATGTCAATCTTGAACATAAGACCAATATATTGTATGTATTTCTCTCCTCTCTCATAGTTGTGTGTAGGGTAGTTGCAGAGTATAAAGGTAGGCTTTGGCACTGACTTGTTTTTTAGAGGAGTGTTCCGAGCTTACGTGTTT